>JARYGA010029847.1:0-89703 GCA_030545235.1 Helianthus tuberosus
TAGGATTGATCGGATCAGATAAGGACACACAATCTCTCGAACTCTCTTGCTCTCTAGCTGCAATCACTCAAAATACACTCACACTTGTATTCAAATCGCATTGTAACACTTAGTTGATCCGCATGATATCCTGCACTGTATCCTGATATTTGAAGTAATAAGAAGAACAAGGCAGCTGCGATTGTCAGCTCCTGAGGTTTTGTGCCGGTGATCTAGATTGATCAAGGGCTTTCCTCGTCCATCTCGTGTCACCCTTTACCTTTTAGCTCATTGTTTGATTGTAGATACAGCTCGATATCCTAAGCCGTATCCTAAAAACTGTTTTTGTTAACAACTTAATCAGCATATTTTCGATACACATTCTTAGCACACTACCTCACTTAACTAATTTGATCCCTTAATTGCTTTGGTAATTTTTTTACCAAAACAGGAGGTATCCGTATTCTGAATCATGCAAACTCGTTTAATTCGGATCATGTATCTTCCCTATCAAAAAGGATTTAGAATGGGTGGTTTTTCCAATCAAATAGACACAGAACTAAGAGTGATTTGAATATCATCAAGACTTGGTTGGATTTGGTTCCAGTAGCATCCCTAACCAGAAGGATTCAGAACGGGTGGTGTCTGGATCTAGAATCATCCAGACTTGGTTAAGATCGAATCCTGTAGCTTCCCTAGCTTGCAGGATTCAGAATGGGTGGTTTATGGATCCGATAGCAACCAAACAAAGAGTAAATTGCAAATTATTAAGACTCGGCCGGATTCGGATCCTATAGCAACCCGAACTAGAAGGATTCAGAAGGGGTGTTATCCGGATCCGAAATCATCCGTACTTGATTGAAGCTATCCTAGCCTGCAAGATTTAGAATGAGTGGTTTTTGGATGCAATAGCAACCGAACTAAGAGTGATTCGAATATCATTCATACTCGGTTGGATTTTGATTTTGTAGCATCCCTAAAAAGAACGATTCCGAACAGGAGGTATCCGGATTCTGAATCATGCATACTCATTGAATTCGGATCATGTATCTTCCATGGAAAAAAGGATTTAGAATGGTTGGCTTTTTCCCGATCAAATAGAAAACGAACTAAGAGTGAGTTGAATATCATCATGACTTGGTTAGATTCGGTTCCTGTAGCGTCCCTAACCAGAAGGATTCAGAGCGGGTGGTATCTGGATCTAGAATCATCCAGACTCTGTTGAGATCGAATCCTGTAGCTTCCCAAGCATGTAGGACTCAGAATGGGTGGTTTATGGATCCAATAGCAGCCAAACAAAGAGTAGTTCAGAAATCAGTATAAGTCGGATGGATTCAGATCCTATAGCAACCCTAACCAGAAGGATTCAAAAGGGGTGTTATCCAGATCCTAAATCATCCATACTTAATTAAATTTGGATCCTTTAGCTATCCTAGCCTGTAGGATTTAGAATGAGTCTTCTGGATGCAATATCAACCGAACTAAGAGTGATTCGAATATAATTCATACTCGGTTGGTTTTTGATTCTATAGCATCCCTAACAAGAGTGATTCAGAACGGGGGCTATCCAGATTCTGAATCATGCATACTCGTTGAATTCGGATCATGTAGATTCCCTAGCAAAAAGGATTTAGAATGGGTGGTTTTTTCCCGATCAAATAGAAACCGAACTACGAGTGATTTGAATATCATCATGACTTGGTTGGATTTGGTTCCTGTAGCATCCCTAACTAGAAGGATTCAGAACGGGTGGTATCTGGATCTATAATCATCCAGAATTGGTTGAGATCGAATCCTGTAGCTTCCCTAGCTTGTAGGAGTCAGAATGGGTGGTTTATGGAACCAATAGCAACCAAACAAAGAGTAATTCGCAAATCATTAGGACTCAGCTGGATTCAGATCCTATAGCAACCCTAACCAGAAGGATTCAAAAGGGGTGTATCCGGATCCCAAATCATTCGTACTTGATTGAATTCGAATCCTTTAGCTATCCTAGCCTAAAGGATTCAGAATGAGTGGTTTCTGGGTGCAATATCAACCAAACTAAGAGTGATTCGAATATCATTCATACTCGATTGGATTTTGATTCTATAGCATCCCTAACAAGAACGATTCAGAACGGGAGGTATCCAGATTCTGAATCATGCATACTCACTGAATTCGGATCATGTAGCTTTCCTAGCAAAAAAGATTTTGAATGGGTGGTTTTTTCCCGATCAAATAGAAACTGAACTAGGAGTGATTTGAATATCATCATGACTTGGTTGGATTCAGTTCCTGTAGCATCCCTAACTAGAAGGATTCAGAACGGGTGGTATCTTGATCTAGAATCATCCAGACTCGGTTCAGATCGAATCCTGTAGTTTCCTTAGCTTGCAGGATTCAGAATGGGTGGTTTATGGATCCAATAACAACCAAACAAAAAGTAATTCGCAAATCATTAAGACTCGGCTGGATTCGGATCCTATACCAACCCTAACCAGAAGGATTCAGAAGGGGTGTTATCCGGATCACAAATCATTCGTACTTGATTGAATTCGAATCCTTTAGCTATCCCGGCCTACAGGATTCAGAATGAGTGGTTTCTGGATGCAATATCAACCGAACTAAGAGTGATTTGAATATCATTCATACTCGGTTGGATTTTGATTCTGTAGCATCCCTAACAAGAACGATTCAGAACGAGAGGTATCCGGATTCTGAATCATGCATACTCACTGAATTCGGATCATGTAGCTTTCCTAGCAAGAAGGATTTTGAATGGGTGGTTTTTTTCCCGATCAACTAGAAACCGAACTAGGAGTGATTTGAATATCATCATGACTTGGTTGGATTCAGTTCCTGTAGCATCCCTAACAAGAAGGATTCAGAATAGGTGGTATCTAGATCTAGAATCATCCAGACTCGGTTCAGATCGAATCCTGTAGTTTCCCTAGCTTACAGGATTCAGAATGGGTGGTTTATGGATCCAATAACAACCAAACAAAAAGTAATTCGCAAATCATTAAGACTCGGCTGGATTCGGATCCTATGGCAACCCTAACCAGAAGGACTCAGAAGGGGTGTTATCCGGATCCCAAATCATTCGTACTTGATTGAATTCGAATCCTTTAGCTGTCCCAGCCTACAGGATTCAGAATGAGGGGTTTCTAGATGCAATATCAACCAAACTAAGAGTGATTCGAATATCATTCATACTCGGTTGGATTTTAATTCTGTAGCATCCCTAACAAGAACGATTCAGAACGATCGGTATCCGGATTCTGAATCATGCATACTCGTTTAATTCGGATCATGTACCTTCCCTAAAAAAAGGATATAGAATGGGTGGTTTTTCCGAGCAAATAGAAACCGAACTAAGAGTGATTTGAATATCATCATGACTTGGTTGGATTTGGTTCCTATAGCATCTCTAACCAGAAGGATTCATAACTGGTGGTATCTGTATCTAGAATCATCCAGAGTCGATTGAGATCAAATCTTGTAGCTTCCATAGCTTGCAGGATTCAGAATGGGTGGTTTATGGATCCAATAGCAACCAAACAAAAAGTAATTCAGAAATCATTAAGACGCGGCTGGATTCGGATACTATAGCAACCCTAACCACAAGGATTCAGAAGGAGTGTTATCCGTATCCCAAATCATTCGTACTTGATTGTATTCAAAATCCTTTAGCTATGCTAGCCTAAAGGATTCAGAATGAGTGGTTTCTGGATGCAATATCAGCCGAACTAAGAGTGATTATAATATCATTCATACTCAGTTGGATTTTGATTCTGTAGCATTCCTAACAAGAACGATTCAGAACGGGAGGTATGCGGATACTGAGTCATGCATACTCATTGAATTCGGATCATGTAGTTTCCCTAGCAAAAAGGATTTTGTGACAACCCTCAAATTACATGTAACCGTACAATTTATTAATGTTAATTAAAGTACTTGATGACTGTGCTGAATCATTTAACTGCTCTCTGATTACTGTGTTATGCTTACATGTATTTGTTAACATACTAGTAGTATACAGAAAAATTACTAAATAGTCCGTTATGCTTTCCTGAGTGTTGAAAATTAAAAACGCTACAAAAATATATATATAAGACACTTTACGAATTGATTAAGCACTTTAACGGAACAGTGTCAAACCGAACAACCGGACTTTACCCGGAACATAAAAATATTGCCAAAGACATTGTTTATACTTTTCTGAGCTAGTTAGGGTCCCCGAACACCCTAACACACCTTATATTAATTAACACACTATTATATCCTAACTAAACACTTAGAACTTAACTAAGTCCTAACTATATCATTACCACCCAACCCTTACCCCCCCCCCCCTCTCTACGGTTTCATGTGGGGTGGACACCCCCACATTTCTTTTGAATATTTTATTAAGGATGTTGGTTATCTAGATAACATATTACATGAAGGTTAATAGGAATTTTGGATTATAAATCAACACTTAGGGTAACCATTCTCTCTCATCAAAACACCATCAACAAAGTGCTCTCTCCTTCCCTCCTACACCATTCACGGCAGCTACCTTCCACCATACTACCACCATCATCAAGCTCTTGTTCAATCATTCCTCATACATACAAAGGTGTAAGACGTCCAACAACGAAGCTTGGTGCTCTCGGAAGTGGAAGGACCTTCTCCATTCGCTATTAACCACCACATTTCTTCACTCGAACTTCCCTAGTCTTGAACTAGTGGTAAGAACTTAGATCCATTCATTTTTCATGTCATTAGAGTGGTTAATAGTTATTTGATGATGAGAATCCGTGAACACTAAAGAACCATGAACAAAGTCTTGCATATAAACTAACTTCGTAATGAAATATTGTTGAAATATAATGAAGTGATGATAATATGAAGTTGTCTTGATTATGTTGCTGAATACTTGCTGATCTACTTGTAATATTAATGTTTAATGTTGTTGTGATCACTAAACATGTTAACGGAATCAATCGAACGCGCCTTAGAAGGTTAAAGACTGAAAACAGAAAACTGTTTAGTGATTACAGCCAACTTCAGTTGGCTGTAACCAGACCGTAACTTAACGAAAAATGTATTTTCTGAAGCCTAGAATTATTTATTATGAAATACGATTCTAATGGAACCGGAATCGTAATTTTTGGACTTCCTTTACTATTTTTAAAGTGTCATTTCGTAACAGAAGCTAGAGCTGCAAATTTTCTGCTGAAAATATACATTCTGTTTTCTGCCATAACTTGCATTCTGTGTAGAGTTAGATCATGCAAATTGTACTATAGATGACCACCAATGTATTTGTAATTCTCTCACTGGAATTTCATAAATCGGACTCTCGATGAATTTTTAATAAATTATTCCGTGGACTGTGGTCAGAAAAAGATAAATCTAACTTAAGTCAGGAAAATGTTTTTTATAAAATATTGGTAATGAACTGGACCCCGATATTTTTACACAATAATATTTGGACCGTTTAAGATATTCTGTAAAAATTTGGGAATTTTTGGAATAAGTTAACTATTTTATTAAAATGTCTGAAAACAGCCCGGTTTTGAATATTTATGCTAAAACGATATAAGTTGTAATTTGCGTGTCTAAATGTCGAGTATGCTATCTGTAAGTGATCTAACATGATTATGTGTCAATGAAAGTGTTATGTGCATTATCGTATGTTTTTTTATGAGTGGGGAATGGATGGGAAGTTTATATGGGCATGAACCGTTAAAGTGATGCATGTTATGTGATAGATACGTGTAGGAACTTTGTGCTCTATTTTGAAGTCACTAATAAACTAAGTGGTAATCATACTAGGACGTGATTGACTGAGCTTGACTGTTAGCTATTTTTGAGAGTCAAACCGAGCAACCGAGGTGAGTTCACACTCTTAAGGCATGGGATTCCCGGTGGGTTGGGAATGGGATTGAATAACTACTCGTACTATCATTACTATTAAACTACTTTTCATTGTCCTCGGATTGAAGGGCACGTACGTAAAACCTACGTACACTAATACTAACTATTGTCCTCGGATTAAAGGGCACGTACGTGAAACCTACGTACACTCATACTCGCTACGGTCCTTGGATCAAGAAGGGCACGTATACACACGACTAGTCTACACATGGGAAGCCCCCACTAATCTTCACAAACATGTTTGGGAAACCGCGATACGGATTAATACTATCCACATGGGAAGCCCCCACTAATCTTCGCAAACATGTCTGGGAGACCGCGATACGAATTAATACTATACATGGTTTACAAAACGAACTTATGATTTACGAAACGAATGCTACAACTAAACAACCAACTGTGAACTCGCTCAACTTTGTTGTTGACTCGTTGTTACATGCCTTGCAGGTCATTAGGTATCTATGGAGCTTGCATCGGAGTGGGAAGAGTCGTTGTGGGACATGGACAGCTGTGTGCTATGCTAAACTTTTGAAACACTTAAACTTATGACTTGGTTTTAAATATTATGATTCCGCTTGCAACTTAAACTATTGTTTTGTTTAGACACCAATTGTATTGTGTTGGATCTTTATATACTACTTACATGCTTGTTCAATATGATTGGTGGCTTGATCCTGGTCAGTCACGCCTCCAAGCGGTGATACTCCGCGTGTGGATTTTGGGGGTGTGACAGATTGGTATCAGAGCCATTGCTTATAGTGAACTTGGTTTTAAAAAGGGAAAAGCTTTTTGATAAAACCAGACTATAACCTGTACAGTGCTCAACGATCCACAACGATGCTTCGCTCCACGTGCAAGGCTCGATACACTAGGTGGTATGATTTGAGTTTATATTATCTACTTGCTAGATTACTTTTGCATGGTGTGATGTTATGGTATGCTTAATTAGGAAAGCAACATGTTGTCTATTAGCCCTATTGTGTTCTTTATGACACACAATTGTTTACTTGAAATTTGACAAACGGTGGTCAAATTCTTTCCTGATTTCTTGTCACCCCGCTACAACGACTGTTTATGCATTCTATCTACTCGCACGCTTACCTCGACACGACGTCGCCATCTGACCCTCCGTACAGCCGGTTCGTACGTCAACATCCGCGAAGACCAGACCTGGCTTGCACGAACTCGGGCTTAGGAGAACAAAACCCATGCATCCCGGTTGACGAACTTTATCACCTTCACCTGTCATCATCGCCAGAAGCGAAGCAGTCACAGTTACACGTGTTTGTCGTTATGCAACACGAAACCTTACTCTGTTTGGGACAAGTGATACACTCGCGCGACAGCGATGCAACGAACTTCCCTTTTTGTGCCATGCCGCCCCGCACCACTACTGGAGATTTCTTCTAGACAACAGATTAGCTGGTCAAAATCCTTCGATTATTGTTGGACCCCTGTTTTCACTCGATCCTTCGCATGAACTTCATTAATTCCCTATCGCTTCGATTGACAACCGATTTAATGAAACACCAACAACCATACCATGATTTTCACCAACCACAAGACTACCTTATTACCCTGTTGAATGGTTTATTCTTATTCTACTTGATTAGCTCTCTCGTATACCCCACTTAACGAATGGATGCCTTTACTGATGGGATTGTCTTCAGGACGTTCGAGGACGGAGTTATGGATCACACAACCTATAGGCGAACACGATGATCTATACGTCTACCTTACCCTTCCTACACTACAAGAGTCGTATTTTAAATTCCATGATAGTCTTCTTTAATAGGCAGAATCCTTGCGCTAGCTTTTACACCGACACATGATCGTTGATTAATGATATGTCCAATTTCTACCATTGGCTTAGACCAAACCATCACTCTCCTACCACAGTGACATTACGTTCTCGCTTCTCCATGCTGAGGCACCGAAACGAACACCCTCTGATTTAGAAAAGTTGGAAGGCTCGACTCCCGATCATTGGTAACCCCTCCTCGAAACCTTGAGAATGGTGATGTATTGTTGATACGATCATAATCTCTTGAACATGTTTTCGAGTCTTTTCTTTGGAACCTTACGACTACGCAGACGTATTTTGGATTCATTCGCACGACCTAAGGAAACTCCTCTGAATTTGGTTGCTTACCGACTCGATAAACTGCAAACTCATCTAAGTTTATCGATCAAGGTGAATTATTCCCCCTTCGCATGAGCGGAGCCCAACAACTTTGATGGAAATTTCAGTGAACCTTAACACTACGAACCTGTACGACAGTCATCCTTCTTCCGCTAGTTCTTATTGTGCCAACCATATCGATGTAACACTCCTATCGGTGAACGACGTTGTGATTGGGATGGACTGTCACACCCCGACCACGTAAAACAACAAAACGTGGCGGAAACATCGGGGAGTGTTGTAACAGAATCATTGTTTCATAACACATGGAAATTGAAGTATTGTTTTATTGAATAAAATAGTTACAATGTCTTGACAATCAAGGAAACATAACATAAATAACTAGTCTTGCATCTCTTATTGTCACTAAGGCCCAAGTCCGCCTAAGTGTATCTTGACCAATCCTATGCTTCATTTCCTGAAACACATGTGAAAATAGGTACGTCAGCATAAAAATGCCGGCGAGTACATAGGTTTTGTGAAAATAAGATTCATGACTTATGTTTGAGAAAATGTTTAGTCATGAACCTTGTTATTTGCTTTGTTTTGTAAATCATTTGAAAATCGATAAGATCAGATGATATGTATAAATAAATGTCAGGTTAAATGAATAACCATGTAAAAATGAGTTTGTATAAGTTAAGTTGTTTGTAAAACAATGCATTGTGAAAAGTATGTTATTTGTATAAAATGTTATAGGTTCAAATTGAAATGATTCAAATAATGCTACGATATGTAATACCATACAATCACTTATATATAAGAAGTACCAGCGGCGTATCCACCATGCTTGTATCATATTACACATGCCTCGTTACTTAAATCACTTACTCAAACCAAACCAACAATGTAAGATGTCTATGTTTAAACCAATTGCCAAATGTATTGAATAATATGTCAAAGTGTTTATGTCAAGATGTAAATCATGTAATGTATAACAAATATGATATGTATGGCTAGTGAAATGTATCAACTAAACCATAGGTGAAACGCACAAAACAAAGCATTGAAGTAAAACTTGGTTTAAATCAATGTTATGTCTTGTGGATATGCATGATCAAATGTAAATCATGTTAAAATGTCTATGTCGAAATGTCTATGTCAAAATGTCTATGTCAAAATGTCTATCTCAAAATGTCTATGTCAAAATGTCTTTGTGTAAACCATGTCAAAATGTCATGTATGGCACGTGGAATATATATATGTATATATATATCCATTAAGCCATAGGTAAAAATGCACAGAACAATATATTGAAGTAAAACTTGGTTTAAATCAATGTTATGTCTTGTGGATATGCATGCTATACTGAATATGAACATTTATGCGGTGTTGTTATAATGCATACATCCAAGCCTTGTGACTGTGGTGATAAACCCTTAAACAAATTAAAGGTCTATCTGTATTTTATCATCGAATTCGGTCATTCCTTTCATCCCCACCTAACCAGGATGTCCGGAACGGGAGTTGTCAATTCCTATGGTACCACTACCTACTAACGAATGGCGTAGCTAATGTTAATGAATGTATTGTCCCATGTAAACAAACCAAATGTCATACCAAAATGTAAGCATATGAAAACAATGCACTAAGTATGTAATCAAATGAACATACATAGCGTGAAATGTCATGTAAAACGATGTACTAAGTATGCACACAATGGGCACACCTAGCATAAAATGTAATGAAATCATGTACTATGAATGTACTAATAAACATAGCAGATATATGATGTGAAAACATGGAAAGCATGAAAGTAACAAGTAGGCACATGTGTTCCACCCCAAAACAGTTTGGAAAACAGTAAAAGAGGGGTTCTATGTACTCACTTGAGATTGCTTAGAAGTCCTTGAGTAACAACCAAACAATGCTAGAGATCACGGAAATCAAACGGCACCTAATATAGGTAACTATGTTAATAAACCGGACCTAAATCGGAAGACTGGGTAGCATGAGGGTTTGTAAACCAAATGAGTGTAGGAACTCATGTGATATGGTTTAACAAAGCCTACATACTAAATGAAACTTAACCTAAGTGTTTACGACCCATTACGACCCGTTTAGGTAGCTTATGCTACTTTAACGCGTCGTTCGCGTAAAACGCGTTCGGAACGTCTAACTAGTCCTATGACAAGTGTTATATGCCTAAACATGTTACATAATCAGTTATGTGACAAAATTTTAGGTTACATATGCTTAATTACCAATTATACATGAAAAGGGTATTCTGGTAATTTATCTAAGGCATATAAACTACCTATCATACAACTACTTAAACGAAGCGACCATAAGGTATAACCTCGGAAGGTTATTCCCTATATTCTATGGTCACCTAATGTGTTTGGTCGGATCCTAATGATCGACCAAATGGGTCGAGTTCGAAAGCATAAGCGACTGATCAAGTCGCTTACCCTTACGACCCTAGACAACGTGGTAATCAGTAGGCATAGTCACAAGGACTATAACCATCGTGATTACAATCACGTTGCGAAGTTCTAACGAACTTCGCATTGACCATAAGCTGGTCAACGCTGAAAGTCAAACTACGTTTGACTTTCGGACTCAAAAAGCAATAAAAGAATGAAGGAACACTTACAAAGGGTCCCCGAAAGCTCTTGATCCGATTTTCCTTCAGGTATGAAGTATAAACTTCAACTTAGAAGGCATAAATCAGATTCAAGTGTGAGGAAGTGAAGAGTGGAGGTGGGTATTTATAGTTTTCGGTCCACCGTTAGGATCGTTTCTTGGAAAAGAGGGAATGATCTAGCCCGTACACTTGTCAAGATGTTGTGGTAACTAATTGGGCACTCACCATAGGGTTTTGACACTTGTACTTGGCTTTTGGAGGGGTTAAGAGCTGAAAACAGCAGCCAAGAAATGATTTGCTGCATCTGGCCTTAGCTTACAGACCTCAAAGCTAACAATGTTGAGGTCCGTAAGGTACAACTTTGGCAGAATTACCATTTTAGTCCCTGCAGCCCAGAAACTTGTATTTTGATGCATATTTGACACTTTTAAGCCCCGTTAACCTCATTTCAAAGCTATAAAATGAAGTTAAAGTATAGGCAACTCAAAAAATGCTCAAAAATATATCGGATGTCGGTTCGTTTGGCCGTACGATCGCGATGTTTGCTTAATTACGACGGAATGCGCACAAGCGCGTAAAACGATCCAAATGACGTGACGAATGGATTTTTGGCAAGCCAAACACTAAAGCATAATATAGTCATGCTTACATAAATTTTTGGATGTCCGGATGTATACAGAACGTAAGTTATGCGCGAAAATGCAAACTTGTGCACTTTTTGACACTTTTAGTCCCTGAATGACCCAAAAGTTTATTTTAGCACACCGAACCCCTTAAAGCCTATTTCTAAGCTATGTAAAGGATATTTATGGTATGTTTAAATTATGGTCATGTTCTGGAAGGTTTGTTACAGTTCAAATTGACATACTTTCGCAGTTTGTCAACTTTGGTCTCTGTAAGCGATTTAACTTGATTTTGCCATACCAAAGCCTTCAAAACTTATTTCTAAGTTATGTAAAGGTTATTTAAGGTATGTTAAGCCTATTTCACTATTCTGGAGTGTTCTTCGCGTTAAACTGGTTATATTTACGCATCAGTGCGTGTATAACCTTCCAGAAAGCGATTTAGAGCTTGAAATCGAACAAGAATTGATATGTGTAAACGATACACATATTTTTACAAATCCCAAGTATGAAATAAAATTTTTCATTGGTTTGGCATTTGTTTGATGGTTGAAGTGACACAGGTGTCACATGGACTGGTTATCCCATCAGCAAGCGGAAATTCTTTGCAACTAGAAAATTGTTCGCATCCCTCGTTCTGATGAAGAACCTCTCGTGATTCAGGGTGATAAGAGTGGTGCTGTCGTAGGCATTATCTCTTTCCTTAAGGCCCAGAAGTGTTTGCGTAAGGGCCACACTGCCATTCTTGCACTCGTCACTGACGCATCAACGGAAGAGAAGGGAATTGAAGACATTCCTATTGTATGTGATTTTCCTAAGGAATTACCTGGTCTTCCGCCTCATCGACAAGTCGAATTCCAAATCGAGCTAGCTCCTGGAGCAGCGCCCGTAGCTCGAGCACCTTATCGCTTAGCCCCAATCGAACTGGAAGAACTGTCCAAGCAATTACAAGAACTTTTGGAAAAAGGTTTTATTCGTCCTAGCTCTTCGCCCTGGGGAGCTCCAGTACTATTCGTGAAGAAGAAAGACGGTACCTTCAGAATGTGCATCGACTACCGCGAACTCAATAAGGTGACCGTAAAGAATCGTTATCCTCTCTCGCACATTGATGACTTATTCGACCAGCTGCAAGGGTCGAGCTACTACTCCAAGATTGACCTGAGATTGGGTTACCATCAACTGAGAGTCCGAGATGAGGATGTCTCTAAAACAGCATTCAGAACTCGTTACGGCCATTACAAGTTTCTGGTTATGCCTTTCGGGTTGACGAATGCACCAGCGGTCTTCATGGATCTCATGAACCGAGTGTGCAAACCTTACCTGGATAAGTTCGTTATCGTTTTCATCGACGATATCCTGATCTATTCTAAGAGTCGGGAGGAACACGAGCAGCATCTACGACTTATGCTGGAACTACTTCGAAAAGAGCAGTTGTATGCCAAGTTTTCAAAATGTGACTTCTGGCTTCGCGAGGTCCATTTTCTAGGCCACGTGGTAAACAAGGATGGGATTCATGTTGATCCATCCAAGGTTGACTCGATCAAGAACTAGCCTGCACCTCGTACACCAACAGAAATCCGCCAATTCTTGGGTCTGGCGGGCTACTACAGACGATTTATCAAGGATTTCTCTAAGATTGCGCAACCTCTCACTTCACTGACTCAGAAGGGTGTCACCTACCCTTGGGGTGATGCACAGGAGTCCGCATTCCAGCACTTAAAAGATAGACTTTGTAGCGCACCTATCCTCTCGTTGCCCGAAGGCACAGATGATTTTGTGGTTTATTGCGACGCTTCCATCCAAGGGCTTGGTTCCGTGTTGATGCAACGTGACAAGGTCATTGCCTACGCATCGCGCCAACTTAAGGTTCACGAAAGGAACTACACTACGCACGACTTGGAATTGGGAGCAGTTGTTTTTGCGCTAAAGATATGGAGACATTACCTGTACGGTACCAAGTGCACCATTTACACCGATCACAGGAGTCTCGAGCATATCTTTAAGCAAAAGGAGTTAAACATGCGTCAGCGCCGATGGGTCAAGCTCTTGAACGATTATGAAAGCGCGATCAAATACCATCCAGGCAAGGCCAATGTTGTGGCTGACACCCTCAGTCGAAAGGATACCATAACTAAGCGTGTACGTGCTTTACAGCTTACCATCCAATCCAACCTTCCTGCTCAGATTCACGATGCTCAGGTTGAAGCACTGAAAGCAGATAACATCAGGGCTGAGTCCTTACGAGGATCGAGGCAGCGGCTAGAACAAAAGGAAGACGGCGTCTACTATGTAACAGGGCGTATCTGGGTTCCGCTGTCACACCCCCAAAATCCACACGCGGAGTACCACCGCTTGGAGGCGTGACATGACCAGGATCAAGCCACCAATCATATTGAACATATAAGTAATCAGTAAAGTAAACGTAATCCATCACAATACAATTTGTGCTAAATCAAAAGCATAGCATAGGTAGCGGAAGCATAGTTATGTGTTAACACAAATGTTTAGTTTAATGAGTCATTAAGTTTTTTTATCAAAGCATCCACAATCCGTGCCCACAACGACCGCGCCTCCCGTGCAAGCTCCAAGAGTACCTATGGTCCTGCAAGGCATGTAACAGAGAGTCAACAACTAGTTGAGCGAGTTCACAGTTAATAGTTCAGTTAAAATGTTCGTATCGTAAATCGTAAGTTCGTTTTGTATTCATGTATCGTATATAATGGTATCGCGGCCCTCTAGGCATGTTTGCGAAGTTTAGTGGGGGTTTCCCATGTTTTCTAGACTAGTTATATTCGTATCGCGGCCCTCTAGGCATGTTTGCGAAGTTTAGTAATTGTATCGCGGCCAACCCAGGCATGTTTGCGAAGATTAGTATTTGTATCGCGGCCAACCCAGGCATGTTTGCGAAGATTAGTATTTGTATCGCGGCCAACCCAGGCATGTTTGCGAAGAGTAGTGGGGGCTTCCCATGTTTTACTAGTCTAGCTATATCTATAGGTGTCCTTCACAACCCGAGGACAGTGGTGCGTATTCTAGTAGCGAAGTAAGTACATGAAATCATTCAATCCCATTCCCAACCCCGGGAATCCCATGCCTTGGTAAGAGTGTGAACTCACCTTGGTTTGCTCGGTATGCTAAGTATGTGCTCAAGTAAGTCAATCATGTCTTAAAGTGTGCACGTATACACAATCAGTTTGTATTTACGAAGTTGGCACGTAAGTATAATCATAGTGGACAACGCATCAATAATTACCAAGTAGCACATTGCACATATTCATGATCAGGCGTAGCATCTAACAACAGTTAGTTAACTCAGTTAAGACTTAACAGAATCAAATTACCAAACAGTTTATCCAGTCGGCGAAACACCCCTATTTCGCCATGAAACCCTTTGACGAAACACTTCTGTTTCGTCGATTACCCTTGGCGAAACACATTCTGTTTCGCCGTGAGTTTCGTTTTGCCAAAACATCTGTTTCGTCAAATCTGTTTTGCAGAGATATCAGTTATGTCATAAAACAGTTACGTGCAGAAACCCCAATTACCGTCATCATCAACAGTTATAGCAAAACAAGAAAACCCTACACAAAATCTTATGCAGCCTTGACCGTCTCCATGGGTGTGGCCTACTACTAGCAAAGATTAGTCACAAGAGTGTGGCCCAATGAAAACTTATTAACAAACATAGATGTCTGCCATTAATCACAAGAGACAATCTTATTCTATTGTCAATTATCATATTTCAGCCCCCATGTGTTTATTTGTCCCATGTTGTCATATCTTTTACATAAAAGCCCTAATATATAATCATTTCAAAGTCATGTGCTCATCATCATTTCCCACTAACTGTTAATACATGAAATCATATTACCACACAATATAATCGATTACATACAACAGTCGTCGGATCAATGGCCATATAAACATCAAGACATCATCACCTCATTTAATGCTCAACACATTAGTAACTTTGACTAATTCTGACAAACACACATGAGCCATCATTTACTTGCACATGGATTGATGAAATAAAGATTGCACATGCTCATGGACCATATTCCTTCTATGTGATTGGACCAATTAACCTACTGATGCATCAATTTCAAATGCTATTCTTAAATCTCATGTGTTAACATATACAACCATAATACAACCACATCATCAAGCCCTATTATTATGTTACCGTGCATTCAGATCCAGACGACCTTAACAACATTCAAGGTCAAGTTATTCAATCGTATTATGTTTCGCATAGAGTTATGTATCTGATTAATTAATCATACCGCGATCAAGAACATTATACACATATATTCGTAATAAAAAAAAATCAAACCAAACATGTAAATCACTAACCGATGGAACGGAACAAAGATTTGATCGATCTTGGATGGCTTCGAAGATTCCAAACTGCCGTCACACAGAGGAGGGGCTCTAGGGTTTTCTAATTTGTTAAAGTGTGACAAGTGAAACCGTAATACCCAATATATACGCGTACTGGGCCGTAATGGGCTTTGGCGAACTGGGCTTCGGCGAAACACATTTGTTTCGTCGAGGTGGGGTTGACGAAACGGATCCTGTTTCGTCGGGATGTTCTTGGCGAATCAACTTTTGTTCCGTCGGGTCCTTTCAGGTGTTAAACAGTTCAAGTGTTTTTCTAAAATACTAAGTCTCATGTTTTAATATCAATCACATACATGCAGAATTTACAATACCATACGTTTCATGTTATAATCTAAATCACATAAACATGTAACAATCATAGTGCCTTTCATTATAACATAACGTATATAGTTACAATTAAACAGTCAAAGTCAACGTGTAATAAATACGAAAGTGAAAGTCGGAAACTCGAGTTGTCACATTATCCCCAACTTGAAAGAAATTTCGTCCCGAAATTTAGTATGTGGTTACTGAGGAAGCTAATTGTGTGACGTTGTTTACCTGTTTCGTATCGCGGCTCCCCGAGCAGGTTTGCGAAGATTACTGGTTTTCATGAGGTGTCACAGTCCCGAAATTCTGTAGTAGCTTCGGCCTCAGTAGTGGTTGCTTGGTTTCCGAATAACTGGGGATATTTGGGTTTCATTTGATCTTCTCGTTCTCAGATGAACTCTGGGCCACGACGGGAGTTCCAACGAACTCGAACAAGAGGTATTCTGGTGTTCTAGAGGACCTTAACATCCCGGTCCGTGATTTCAACTGGTTCCTCGACGAAATGCAACCGTTCGTCGATAGTGAGCTCCTTCAAAGGAACTATGAGGGTCTCATCTGACAGACACTTCTTCAGATTCGACACGTGAAAGACGTTGTGAACTGCACTGAGTTCAGCCGGTAAGTTCAGTCTATAGGCCACCCTGCCTATCTTCTCAATGATTTCAAATGGTCCGACATATCGTGGATTAAGTTTGCCTCGTTTGCCAAAACGAACTACACCCTTCCAGGGTGAAACTTTGAGTAGCACTCGATCCCCAACCTGGAACTCGAGTGGTTTCCTGTCTTTATCGGCGTATGCTTTCTGACGGTCACGAGCTACCGCCATGCGTTGTCGTATCTGAGCGATCTTTTCAGTAGTATCAATTACAAGTTCTGGACCTTTGATTTAACTATCTCCCACCTCTGCCCAACAAAGAGGTCACCGGCATTTACGTCCGTACAATGCCTCAAATGGAGCAGCTTTAATGCTGGTGTGTTAGCTGTTATTGTACGAAAATTCCACAAGTGGCAGATGCTTTTCCCAGCCGTTGCCAAAGTCAATTACACATGCACGAAGCATGTCTTCTAGAGTTTGAATAGTGCGCTCAGACTGCCCATCCGTCTGAGGGTGATAAGCTGTGCTCATGTCTAAACGAGAGCCAAAGGATTTATGCATTGCTCGCCACAGTTCTGAAGTAAATCATGCATCACGATCAGAGATAACGGAAGTTGGCACCCCGTGCCTTGAAACCACTTCTTTTAAGTAGATATCTGCTAGTGTAGAGAACTTGTCTGTTTCTTTGATAGCCAAGAAATGTGCAGACTTTGTGAGTCGATCTACGATCACCCAAATAGTATCATTTCCACGTTGAGATCTAGGTAGGCCAGTTATATATATAAAAAAAATCCATGGAAATTTGTTCCCATTTCCACTGTGGTATCTCAGGTTGTTGGAGTAGGCCCGATGGTTTCTGATATTCAGTCTTGACTCTCGCACAAGTCAAGCACTTGCTGGCGTAAGTGGCTATGTGAGCTTTCATGCTAGGCCACCAATACGTAGTTCTGAGGTCGTGGTACATCTTATCCGAACCAGGATGTACTGAGTAGCGAGACTTATGAGCTTCATTCATTACAAGCTCGCGTAAGTTGCCATAGAGTGGGACCCAGATGCGTCCTGTTACCTAGTAGGCTCCGTCTACCTTTTGTTCTAACCTTTGCCTTGAGCCGCGCAGGGCTTCAGTCCTGACGTTTTCTGGTTTCAATGCTTCTACCTGAGCATCTCGTATCTGTGAAGGAAGACTAGACTGAATAGTGAGTTGCAACGCTCGTACACGTCTAGGTGTAGTATCCTTTCGACTAAGGGCGTCGGCCACCACATTGGCCTTGCCCGGATGGTACTTTATAGCACATTCGTAATCATTCAACAGTTCAACCCATCGTCGTTGTCGTATGTTTAATTCTTTCTGTTTGAAGATATGCTCTAGACTCCTGTGATCGGTGTAGATGGTGCACTTAGTGCCATACAAGTAATGTCGTCATATCTTGAGCGCAAAAACAACAGCTCCCAGCTCTAGATCATCTGTAGTGTAATTCCATTCGTAAATCTTAAGTTGGCGCGAAGCATAAGCAATAACTTTATCCCGTTGCATCAACACACATCCAAGACCCTGGATAGACGCGTCGCAGTAGACTACAAAATCGTTCGTGCCTTCAGGCAATGAGAGGATAGGTGCGCTACAAAGTCTATCCTTAAGTGCTGAAACGTTGTTTCCTGTGTATTACCCCAACGGTAAACAACACCTTTCTGTGTCAGTACTGTGAGCGGCTGTGCAATCTTTGAGAAGTCTTTGATGAACCGTCTGTAATAACCCGCCAAACCCAAGAATTGGCGTATTTCGGTTGGTGTGCGAGGTGCAGGCCAGTTCTTGATCGAACCTACCTTGGATGGATCGACATGAGTCCCATCCTTGTTTACCACATGGCCTAAGAAGTGGACTTCACGAAGCCAGAAGTCGCATTTTGAAAACTTAGCGTATAGCTGTTCCGTTCGAAGGAGTTCCAAAATAAGTTGTAAATGCTGCTCATGTTCCTCCCGATTCTTCGAATAAATCAAGATGTCGTCGATGAAAACAATAACAAACTTGTCAAGATAAGGTTTGCACACCCTGTTCATAAGATCCATGAAAACCGCAGGCGCGTTCGTTAGCCCGAATGGCATGACTAGAAACTCGTAGTGGCCGTAGCGTGTTCTGAATGCTGTTTTGGAGATGTCCTCATCCCGGACTCTCAATTGATGATAGTCTGACCTTAGGTCAATCTTCGAGTAATAGCTCGACCCTTGCAACTGGTCGAATAAGTAGTCAATGCGTGGAAGAGGATAGAGATTCTTCACGGTCACCTTGTTTAGTTCGCGGTAATCTATGCACATGCGGAAAGTGCCGTCTTTCTTCTTCACAAATAATACTGAAGCTCCCCAGGGCGAAGAGTTAGGACGTATGAAACCCTTTTCCAAGAGTTCTTGCAATGGCTTAGACAGTTCTTCCAGTTCATTTGGAGCTAAGCGATACGGTGCTCGAGCTATAGGTGCTGCTCCTGGAGCTAGCTCGATCTGAAATTCGACCTGGCGATGAGGCGGTAGCCCAGGTAACTCTTTCAGGAAACACTTGAGGAAAGTCGCGTGCAACTGGAATATCCTCTAACTTCTTCTCTTTCTTCGATGTATCAGTAACGAGTGCTAAAACAGCGGTGTGGCCCTTTCGTAAACACTTCTGAGTCTTCAAGAAGGAAGTGATGCCACTCACGACACCACTCTTGTCGCCCTGAACTTCGAGAGGTTCTTTGAAAGAATGGGGACTACGAATAATCTTCTCCTTGCATAGGATCTCTGCTTGTTGTCACTGGGAATAGCAGAAGTAGTAGTAGTAGTAGCACCAATACGTTTAAGCAGCTTGTTCTGTTCCACAGCCTGGTCTGTGAGACGATGAGCAAGACGAGTAACATCCCGAATGGTAGCAAGGTTGGCAGAAGTCACATGAGTCTGAATCTATGGTACTAAGCCTTTGAGGTATAGCTCAATGCGTTTGATGGGAGGATCCACCATAGTTGGACATAACACTGCCAGTTCGTTGGATCGTTTCGTGTACGCTTCTATCTCTGACCCCGTCATCTTCAGGTTAAAGAACTCCACTTCCAACTAGTGGATGTCACCATGACTACAGTATTCACGTTTGATCAGTTCCTTAAAATCATTCCATGGGGTGGCATTAGCAGCCGCCAACCCCAGCATCTGAACTTGCGCGTTCCACCAAGTTAGCGCAGTGCCTTCGAGAGTACTAGTGGCGTACTTCACCCTACGAGCCTCAGGGCATTCACACATCTCGAAGACCGATTCGAACTTTTCAAACCAGTGGAGGAGTCCAACGGCCCCTTCAGTGCCACTAAAAGTATTAGGACGACAGTCCCAGAACGTCTTGAATGTGCGTACATGTGGCTGAGCGTGTTGACTTGTCGTGTGTGTAAGAGTAAACAAAATTAAGCACAAGTGTCGGTTTACGAAAGTAGGATCTAAGGATCCTAGAGTAAGTTGTGATGGCAGGTTACACCTCCTGCCTGGGCAGCTGCGAGTGCTGCGGTAAGTTGTTCAGTGATCGAAGCCGCCAACTGGGCTTGAGTTAGGTTAACGTGTCCGCTCATGATCTTGATATCAAGGAGAACATGAGTGAGAGAGGTTCGCGAAAGTGCGATGACAGAAGGGAGTAAGCACATAAGTGTTTCAATCATCAGTTGTTACGTTTATCTTAAGCATACCATGAGCAAAGTTCTATGTAATCTAGCATGTAGGTAATGTAAGCATGAACAATATTACCTATAGTGTTGAGTCTTGCACGCGGAGCGAGGCGTCGTTGTGGATCGTTGAGCACTGTTCTGGTTATAGTCTGGTTTTAATAAAAACGTTTTCCCCTTATTAAAACCGAGTTCTCTGATACCAATCTGTCACACCCCCAAAATCCACACGCGGAGTACCACCGCTTGGAGGCGTGACATGACCAGGATCAAGCCACCAATCATATTGAACATATAAGTAATCAGTAAAGTAAACGTAATCCATCACAATACAATTTGTGCTAAATCAAAAGCATAGCATAGGTAGCGGAAGCATAGTTATGAACATCCAACACAAATGTTTAGTTTAATGAGTCATTAAGTTTTTTTATCAAAGCATCCACAATCCGTGCCCACAACGACCGCGCCTCCCGTGCAAGCTCCAAGAGTACCTATGGTCCTGCAAGGCATGTAACAGAGAGTCAACAACTAGTTGAGTGAGTTCACAGTTAATAGTTCAGTTAAAATGTTCGTATCGTAAATCGTAAGTTCGTTTTGTATTCATGTATCGTATATAATGGTATCGCGGCCCTCTAGGCATGTTTGCGAAGTTTAGTGGGGGTTTCCCATGTTTTCTAGACTAGTTATATTCGTATCGCGGCCCTCCAGGCATGTTTGCGAAGTTTAGTAATTGTATCGCGGCCAACCCAGGCATGTTTGCGAAGATTAGTATTTGTATCGCGGCCAACCCAGGCATGTTTGCGAAGATTAGTATTTGTATCGCGGCCAACCCAGGCATGTTTGCGAAGAGTAGTGGGGGCTTCCCATGTTTTACTAGTCTAGCTATATCTATAGGTGTCCTTCACAACCCGAGGACAGTGGTGCGTATTCTAGTAGCGAAGTAAGTACATGAAATCATTCAATCCCATTCCCAACCCCGGGAATCCCATGCCTTGGTAAGAGTGTGAACTCACCTTGGTTTGCTCGGTATGCTAAGTATGTGCTCAAGTAAGTCAATCATGTCCTAAAGTGTGCACGTATACACAATCAGTTTGTATTTACGAAGTTGGCACGTAAGTATAATCATAGTGGACAACGCATCAATAATTACCAAGTAGCACATTGCACATATTCATGATCAGGCGTAGCATCTAACAACAGTTAGTTAACTCAGTTAAGACTTAACAGAATCAAATTACCAAACAGTTTATCCAGTCGGCGAAACACACCTGTTTCGCCGTGAAACCCTTTGACGAAACACTTCTGTTTCGTCGATTACCCTTGGCGAAACACATTCTGTTTCGCCGTGAGTTTCGTTTTGCCAAAACATTTGTTTCGTCAAATCTGTTTTGCAGAGATATCAGTTATGTCATAAAACAGTTACGTGCAGAAACCCCAATTACCGTCATCATCAACAGTTATAGCAAAACAAGAAAACCCTACACAAAATCTTATGCAGCCTTGACCGTCTCCATGGGTGTGGCCTACTACTAGCAAAGATTAGTCACAAGAGTGTGGCCCAATGAAAACTTATTAACAAACATAGATGTCTGCCATTAATCACAAGAGACAATCTTATTCTATTGTCAATTATCATATTTCAGCCCCCATGTGTTTATTTGTCCCATGTTGTCATATCTTTTACATAAAAGCCCTAATATATAATCATTTCAAAGTCATGTGCTCATCATCATTTCCCACTAACTGTTAATACATGAAATCATATTACCACACAATATAATCGATTACATACAACAGTCGTCGGATCAATGGCCATATAAACATCAAGACATCATCACCTCATTTAATGCTCAACACATTAGTAACTTTGACTAATTCTGACAAACACACATGAGCCATCATTTACTTGCACATGGATTGATGAAATAAAGATTGCACATGCTCATGGACCATATTCCTTCTATGTGATTGGACCAATTAACCTACTGATGCATCAATTTCAAATGCTATTCTTAAATCTCATGTGTTAACATATACAACCATAATACAACCACATCATCAAGCCCTATTATTATGTTACCGTGCATTCAGATCCAGACGACCTTAACAACATTCAAGGTCAAGTTATTCAATCGTATTATGTTTCGCATAGAGTTATGTATCTGATTAATTAATCATACCGCGATCAAGAACATTATACACATATATTCGTAATAAAAAAAAATCAAACCAAACATGTAAATCACTAACCGATGGAACGGAACAAAGATTTGATCGATCTTGGATGGCTTCGAAGATTCCAAACTGCCGTCACACAGAGGAGGGGCTCTAGGGTTTTCTAATTTGTTAAAGTGTGACAAGTGAAACCGTAATACCCAATATATACGCGTACTGGGCCGTAATGGGCTTTGGCGAACTGGGCTTCGGCGAAACACATTTGTTTCGTCGAGGTGGGGTTGACGAAACGGATCCTGTTTCGTCGGGATGTTCTTGGCGAATCAACTTTTGTTCCGTCGGGTCCTTTCAGGTGTTAAACAGTTCAAGTGTTTTTCTAAAATACTAAGTCTCATGTTTTAATATCAATCACATACATGCAGAATTTACAATACCATACGTTTCATGTTATAATCTAAATCACATAAACATGTAACAATCATAGTGCCTTTCATTATAACATAACGTATATAGTTACAAGTCAAACAATTAAACAGTCAAAGTCAACGTGTAATAAATACGAAAGTGAAAGTCGGAAACTCGAGTTGTCACATCCGCTTTATGGAAACTTACGCGAGCTGTGATGGATGAAGCACATAAGTCTCGTTATTCGGTACATACTGGTTCAGATAAGATGTACCACGATCTCAAGACTACATACTGGTGGCCTAGTATGAAAGCCCACATAGCAACCTACGTTAGCAAATGTCTGACTTGTGCGAGAGTCAAGACTGAATATCAGAAACCGTCAGGCTTACTTCAACAACCAGAGATACCTAAATGGAAATGGGAGCAAATTTCCATGGATTTTGTTACTGGCCTGCCCAGATCTCAACGCGGAAACGATACCATTTGGGTGATCGTGGATCGACTGACCAAGTCTGCACATTTTCTGGCAATCAAGGAAACGGATAAGTTTTCTACTTTAGCAGACATCTACCTAAAGGAAGTAGTATCAAGGCACGGAGTGCCAACCTCCATCATTTCCGATCATGACGCGCGTTTTACTTCTGAACTGTGGCAAGCCATGCATAGGTCTTTTGGCTCACGTTTAGATATGAGCACCGCTTATCACCCACAGACGGATGGGCAATCTGAACGCACCATCCAAACCCTTGAAGACATGCTTAGGGCATGTGTAATCGATTTTGGTAATGGCTGGGAAAAGCACCTCCCGCTGGTGGAGTTTTCGTATAACAACAGCTACCACACCAGCATCCAAGCCGCTCCATTCGAGGCATTGTACGGACGCAAATGCCGATCACCTCTCTGTTGGGCAGAAGTTGGTGACAGCCAAATAACTGGCCCAGAACTTGTGGTAGATACCACCGAGAGAATTGCTCAGATACGACAACAAATGGCGGCAGCTCGTGACCGTCAGAAAAGCTATGCTGATAAGGGAAGAAAACCACTCGAGTTCAAGGTTGGGGGTCGAGTGCTACTCAAAGTCTCACCTTGGAAAGGTGTAGTCCGATTTGGCAAACGAGGCAAGCTTAATCCGCGTTATGTCGGACCGTTTGAAATCATCGAGAAAATTGGCAAAGTCGCCTACCGGTTGAATCTACCTGAAGAACTCAGCGGAGTTCACAACGTATTCCACGTGTCAAATCTGAAGAAATGTCTGTCAGACGAGACCCTCATAGTTCCTCTCAAGGAGCTCACTATCGACGACCAGCTGTGATCCGTCGAGGAACCAGTAGAGATTACCGATCGAGATGTTAAAATTCTCAAGCGCACCAGGATACCTCTCGTTCGAATTCGTTGGGATTCCCGTCGTAGCCCAGAGTATACCTAGGAACGAGAAGACCAAATGAAACTCAAGTATCCCCAGCTGTTTAAGAAAAGTGCAACCACTACTGAGGCTGAAGCTACTGCATAATTTCGGGACGAAATTCCAAATCAACGGGGGGATGATGTGACACCCCAGGAAAACCAGGAAACCAATGCAACTTAACTAGCTTCCTTAGTAACCACGCACTAAATTTCGGGACGAAATTCTCTTAACAGGGGGAGAATGTGACAATCCTCAAATTACATGTAACCGTATAATTTATTAATGTTAATTAAAGTACTTGATGACTGTGCTGAATCATTTAACTGCTCTCTGATTACTGTGTTATGCTTACATGTATTTGTTAACATACTAGTAGTATACAGAAAAATTACTAAATAGTCCGTTATGCTTTCCTGAGTGTTGAAAATTAAAAACGCTACAAAAATATATATAAGACACTTTACGGATTGATTAAGCACTTTAACGGAACAGTGTCAAACCGAACAACCGGACTTTACCAGGAACATAAAAATATTGCCAAAGACATTGTTTATACTTTTCTGAGCTAGTTAGGGTCCCCGAACACCCTAACACACCTTATATTAATTAACACACTATTATATCCTAACTATATCATTACCACCCAACCCTTACCCCCCTCCCCCTCTCTACGGTTTCATGTGGGGTGGACACCCCCACATTTCTTTTGAATATTTTATTAAGGATGTTGGTTATCTAGATAACATATTACATGAAGGTTAATAGGAAATTTGGATTATAAATCAACACTTAGGGTAACCATTCTCTCTCATCAAAACACCATCAACAAAGTGCTCTCTCCTTCCCTCCTACACCATTCACGGCAGCTACCTTCCACCATACTACCACCATCATTAAGCTCTTGTTTAATCATTCCTCATACATACAAAGGTGTAAGAGGTCCAACAACGAAGCTCAGTACTCTCGAAAGTGGAAGGACCTTCTCCATTCGCTATTAACCACCACATTTCTTCACTCGAACTTCCCTAGTCTTGAACTAGTGGTAAGAACTTAGATCCGTTCATTTTTCATGTCATTAGAGTGGTTAATAGTTATTTGATGATGAGAATCCGTGAACACTAAAGAACCATGAACAAAGTCTTGCATATAAACTAACTTTTTTTTTTGGGTAAAGGGTTACCCCGGTGATTCTATTAAAACAAACCGCAATAAAGTACAAGTAGTGAGGATGTGTTCCACACTAATTCATATACAGGACATGCCCCGTATATGTAAACCAACACAAAATCAAAAATTCTAAGACAGCCCATAACCTAGCCTACATTACATCATGAGACAAAGTAGGCAAGACCAAGACACGAAAACCAAAAAACGACTCAACCTCCATCATCAAAGATGAAGTTGCCACAAACCGGCAACCCCTTGACTCGAATCACAGCATGTCTAGCCATTGGAACCCTTTGTGGAGGAGTTGCTTGCCCTTGCTCTAGAAGATGAAGGATGTGTTCCCGAAGTCATAAATACATTAGTTTCATTGTAGACTTCAACGACCTCCTCCTCATCTGAATCCTGCTTGTCATTAATCTGCTTGGCCTTCTTCTCTTGATGACCCACAGAACTACCTCCCTGACCACCATCATCGTCCTTAAGGACATAAAAGGGGTTTGACGTTGATACCTGATTGTTCATCGACTTCCTCAAGGACGAATTTGGTTTAGGGTTTACAACTGGTCTATACACTACCTTCGGCTTCTGATTTTTCATATGAAGACCTTGGTTAGTAGCTTTCTTCTTCTTAATGAAATATTGCTGAATACTTGTTGAAATATAATGAAGTGATGATAATATGAAGTTGTCTTGATTATGTTGCTTAATACTTGCTGATCTACTTGTAATATTGATGTTTGATGTTGTTGTGATCACTAAACATGTTAACGGAATCAATCGAACACGCCTTAGAAGGTTAAAGACTGAAAACAGAAAACTGTTTAGTGATTACAGCCAACTTCAGTTGGCAGTAACCAGACCATAACTTAATGAAAAATGTATTTTTTGAAGCCTAGAATTATGTATTATGAAATACGGTTCTAATGGCACCGGAATCGTAATTTTTGGACTTCGTTTACTATTTTTAAAGTGTCATTTCGTAACAGCAGCTAGAGCTGCAAATTTTCTGCTGAAAATATACATTCTGTTTTATGCCATAACTTGCATTCTGTGTAGTGTTTGATCATGAAAATTGTACTATAGATGACCACCAATGTATTTGTAATTCTCTCACTGGAATTTCGTAAATCGGACTCTCGATGAATTTTTAATAAATTATTCCGTGGACTGTGGTCAGAAAAAGATAAATCTGAGTTCAGTCAGGAAAATGAATTTTTATAAAATATTGGTAATGAACTGGACCCCGATATTTTTACACAATAATATTTGGATCGTTTAAGATATTCTGTAAAAATTTGGGAATTTTTGGAATAAGTTACCTATTTTATTAAAATCTCCGAAAACAGCCCGGTTTTGAATATTTATGCTGAAACGACATAAGTTGTAATTTGCGTGTCTAAATGTCGAGTATGCTATCTGTAAGTGTTCTAACATGATTATGTGTCAATGAAAGTGTTATGTGCATTATCGTATGTTTGTTTATGAGTGGGGAATGGATGGGAAGTTTATATGGGCATGAACCGTTAAAGTGATGCATGTTATGTGATAGATACGTGTAGGAACTTTGTGCTCTATTTTGAAGTCACTAATAAACTAAGTGGTAATCATACTAGGACGTGATTGACCGACCTTGACTGTTAGCTATTTTTGAGAGTCAAACCGAGCAACCGAGGTGAGTTCACTCTTAAGGCATGGGATTCCCGGTGGGTTGGGAATGGGATTGAATAACTACTCGTACTATCATTACTATTAAACTACTTTTCACTGTCCTCGGATTGAAGGGCACATACGTAAAACCTACGTACACTCATACTTAATACTGTCCTCGGATTAAAGGGCATGTACGTGAAACCTATGTACACTCATACTCGCTACGGTCCTTGGATCAAGAAGGGCACGTACACACACGACTAGTCTACACATGGGAAGCCCCCACTAATCTTCGCAAACATGTTTGGGAAACCGCGATACGGATTAATACTATCCACATGGGAAGCCCCCACTAATCTTCGCAAACATGTCTGGGAGACCGCGATACGAATTAATACAATACATGGTTTACAAAACGAACTTATGATTTATGAAACGAATGCTACAACTAAACAACCAACTGTGAACTCGCTCAACTTTGTTGTTGACTCGTTGTTACATGCCTTGCAGGTCATTAGGTATCTATGGAGCTTGCATCGGAGTGGGAAGAGTCGTTGTGGGACATGGATAGCTGTGTGCTATGCTAAACTTTTGAAACACTTAAACTTATGACTTGGTTTTAAATATTATGCTTCCGCTTGCAACTTAAACTATTGTTTTGTTTAGACACCAATTGTATTGTGTTGGATCTTTATATACTACTTACATGCTTGTTCAATATGATTGGTGGCTTGATCCTGGTCAGTCACGCCTCTAAGCGGTGATACTCCGCGTGTGGATTTTGGGGGTGTGACAGATTTAGAATGGGTGGTTTTTTCCCAATCAAATAGAAACCGAACTAAGAGTGATTTGAATATCATCATTACTTGGTTGGATTCGGTTCCTCTAGCATCCCTAACCAGAAGGATTCAGAACGGGTGGTATCTGGATCTAGAATAATCCAAACTCAGTTGAGATCGAATCCTGTAGCTTCCATAGCTTGCAGGATTCAGTATGGGTGGTTTATGGATTCAATAGCAACCAAACAAAGAGTAATTCGCAAATAATTAAGACTCGGCTGGATTCGGATCCTATAGTAACTGTCACACCCCCAAAATCCACACGCGGAGTATCACCGCTTGGAGGCGTGACTGACCAGGATCAAGCCACCAATCATATTGAACATAACAAGTAATAAATAAAATTCAACCACTCAATATGAAAGGTGTTTCAAATCAAAAACGTAGTTAAGTGTTTAGCGGAAGCATAATTGTAAAACCCAAAGTAAGTGTTAAGTACGAAATAAAGTAATGTTTTTAGCATGGCACACACTGCCATGTCCCACAACGACTGCGCCTCCATGTGCAAGCTTCATGAGTACCTAACGACCTGCAAGGCATGTAACAACGAGTCAACAACAAAGTTGAGCGAGTTCACAGTTGGTTGTTTAGTTATAGCATTCGTTTTGTAAACCATTTGTCGTATTAATTCGTATCGTGGTCTCCCTGACATGTTTGCGAAGATTAGTGGGGGCTTCCCATGTGTTACTAGACCGTGCGTATCGACTACTACGAAAATATAAGTGGTGCCCTAAGTCAATGTCTATCAGCATTGACCCTTTGCCCATAGTCCATTAGTACACGCTCGTCCGACTGGCACGGTGTGAGGTTTGTTAAACCTAATAGCGCTATTAACTAATGACCCGCTCGCCATAGGCCTCGGCGATTAAGTCGATATAAATGAGGGACTTCATGATAGAGGTTTGGTCCAGTGTGCCCTTCAATCCGAGGACAGTAGTAAGTATGAGTGTACGTAGGTTTTACGTACGTGCCCTTCAATCCGAGGACAGTGAAAAGTAGTTTAACAGTAGTGATAGTACGAGTAGTTATTCAATCCCATTCCCAACCCACCGGGAATCCCATGCCTTAGGAGTGTGAACTCACCTTGGTTTGCTCGGTATGCTAAATTACGTGTTCGCAAGCAATCAATCAAAGCCTAAAGTATGCATGTATACACAGTCAGTTCATGTTAGTAAAGTTTCACATACAATCTATGTCACACAGTGCTAAGCAATTATCACGTATCACATAAGCAGTTAATCAAAGTCATGCAATTCATGCTTCATACAATTGTCCTTCACAGTTTGCACTAACATGGTTATTCATAACATACTTGACAGGGTTAACATACATAATAGGAATAATGAACTGACAGTGCTAGTTAACTAACAGAGTTAACAAACAAAGTTAACAAGCTAATAAAGTTAACTACTTAATAGAGTTACATTATTTAACAGAACTGATAATTAACTGAGTTTGCTGAACTAACAGAGTTAATAAATTTTAACAGAGTTACTGTGCCATAACACACAACGAAAAAATACATGTGCCGAATACACATGTTTGGCGAAATCCCCTTGGGCCTGAAAACACTTGGGCCGAAAACCCTTTAGACCAAAAACACTTGGGCCGAAAACCCCAAGGGGTTTTCGTTGATATAGGGTTTTCGTTGGGTGGATGGTTTTCGTCAGACAAGAACAATAATCATCACCAACAGTTACGAGTCACAGGAATTCCAACAGTACATCGATTCAATATACAATCATTCAACCAAACTAAATCAATTAGTGTACACATATAATTTGCCAAATCATTGAGATCAAGATCAACAGTCAAACAGCCGATGGTTCATTAATCAACATACGCTTACACATAAAATCACGATCTGTTACATAAAATCAATCATAACAAGATCCCCATCTTTAACTACCAATCTGTATATCAAAATTTCACAGAACTTCAACAATCAAATATACATAATCATCATAACAGTTATGATACGAACAATCTAAACAGTATAACAAGATTCAAAACTGATTAATACACACTAACCTAGATGGAAAACTAACGGGTCGATTGGGAAGAAAGGTTCCGATGTTGCAGTTTCCGTCGTACAAGAGAGGAGCAATAGGGCTCTAGGGTTGGCGATTAAACTCCTCGTAACAGTGGGGAAATAAAATATTTAACACAATTCACTACTTGGCCGAAGGCCATTTCTGATTTTGTCGGCCCCATAGTTGGATGAAAAAACAGTGTTTTCGCCTGGAAGGTGATTTCGTGGGTGGGGGGTTTCGACTAGAGGATGATCAGCCAAAGTTCCACTTTTAAATACCCATTGCACAATATTGACATGAAACATGTTATTAATATACACTCAATGTAATGCACACCATATATATATATATAACACACTTAACACCCACCATATATGACATGCCAACCACAATACAATTTGACATATTACAAGCGTGTACAGTTGTGAAACAAACAAGTCGTGTAAACAAACAACTTAAACAATTAATCGTGCAATTAATGCGAGGATGGAATCTTGGAAATTCGAGTTGTCACATTATCCCCAACTTGAAAGAAATTTCGTCCCGAAATTTAGCATGCGGTTACTGAGGAAGCTAGTTAAGTTTGCATGGTTTACTGGTTTTCCTGGGGTGTCACATCATCCCCCCGTTGATTTGGAATTTCGTCCCGAAATTTCCGCAGTAACTTCAGCCTCAGTGGTGGTTCCACTGTTTCCGAATAACTGGGGATACTTGAGTTTCATTTGATCTTCTCATTCCCAGGTGAACTCTGGGCCATGACGGGAGTTCCAACGAACTCGAACAAGAGGTATTCTGGTGTGCTTGAGGACCTTAACGTCTCGGTCCATGATTTCAACTGGTTCCTCGACGAATCGCAACTGATCGTCGATAGTGAGTTCCTTGAGAGGAACTACGAGGGTCTCATCTGACAGACACTTCTTCAGATTCGACACGTGGAAAACGTTGTGAACTGCACTGAGTTCCGCTGGTAGATTTAGTTTGTAGGCCACTTTGCCTATCTTCTCAATGATTTCGAACGGTCCAACGTAACGCGGATTAAGCTTGCCCCTTTTTCCAAAGCGAACCACACCCTTCCAGGGTGAAACTTTGAGTAGCACTCGATCCCCAACTTGGAACTCGAGTGGTTTCCTGCGCTTGTCTGCGTAGGCTTTCTGACGGTCGCGAGCTGCCGCCATGCGTTGTCGTATCTGAGCAATCCTTTCGGTAGTATCAACTACGAGTTCTGGGCCAGTGATTTGGCTGTCGCCAACTTCTGCCCAGCAAAGAGGTGATCGGCACTTACGCCCGTACAGTGCCTCAAATGGAGCGGCTCGAATGCTGGTATGGTAACTGTTATTATACGAAAACTCCACCAATGGGAGGTGTTTTTCCCAGCCGTTGCCGAAATTGATTACACATGCCCGAAGCATGTCTTCTAGAGTTTGGATGGTGCGTTCAGACTGCCCATCTGTTTGCGGATGGTAAGCGGTGCTCATGTCTAACCGAGAGCCAAAAGATTTGTGCATCACTTGCCAAAGTTCTGAAGTGAAACGTGCATCACGATCGTAAATAATAGAGGTTGGCACCCCGTGCCTCGAAACCACTTCCTTAAGATAGACGTCTGCTAGAGTGGAGAACTTATCCGTTTCCTTGATAGCCAGGAAGTGTGCACACTTTGTGAGTCGATCCACGATCACCCAAATAGTATCATTTCCATGTTGAGATCTAGGCAGGCCAGTAACAAAATCCATGGAAATTTGCTCCCATTTCCATTGTGGAATCTCCGGTTATTGGAGTAGGCCTGATGGTTTTTGGTATTCGGTCTTGACTCTCGCACAAGTCAAACATTTGCTAACGTAAGTTGCTATGTGAGCTTTCATGCTAGGCCACCAATACGTAGTTCTGAGATCGTGGTTCATCTTATCTGAACCAGGATGTACCGAGTAACGAGACTTATGTGCTTCATCCATTACAAGTTCTCGTAAATTGCCATCCAGATGCGTCCTATTACATAGTAGGCGCCATCTGCCTTTTGTTCTAACAGTTGCCTTTGTGACAACCCTCCAATTTACATGTATTCCGTACAATTTATTAATGACTATTAAAGTGCTTGACAACTGTGTGGAATTACTTAACTGCTCTCTGGTTACTGTGTTACGCTTACATGTATTTGTTAATGTCACACCCCCAAATTCCACACGTGGAGTATCACCGCTTAGAGGCGTGACTGACCAGGATCAAGCCACCAATCATATTGAACAATGTATGTAGTAAATCTAATTCAACCAAACAACATGAAAGGTGTTCAAAAACCAAAGCAAAGTTAAGTGTTTAGCGGAAGCATAATAGTAAAAACCCAAAGTAATTGTTAAGTACGAAATAAAGTAATGTTTATAGCATGGCACACACTGCCATGTCCCACAACGACTACGCCTCCCTGTGCAAGCTCCATGAGTACATAATGACCTGCAAGGCATGTAGCAACGAATCAACAACAAAGTTGAGCGAGTTCACAGTTGGTTGTTTAGTAATAGTATTCGTTTCGTAAATCGTATGTTCGTTTGTAAACCATGTATTGTATTGTTTCGTATCGCGGTCAATCCTGACATGTTTGCGAAGATTAGTGGGGGCTTCCCATGTGTTATTAGACCACGCGTATCGACTGCTACGAAAATGTAAGAGGTGCCCTAAGTCAATGTCTATCAGCATTGACCCTTTTGCCCATAGTCCATTAGTACACGCCCGTCCGACCGGCACGGTGTAAGGTTTGTTAAACCCTAATAGCGCTATCTACAAATGACCCGCTCGCCATAGGCCTCAGCGATTAAGTCGATAAATGAGGGTCTTCAAGTGATAGAGGTGATGGTCTTAATGTCGTACGTATCCTGATGTATGAGGCATACGTAAGTATGTAGTTATCGTTCAGTTCGTTAACCCATTCCCAACCCAGGGAATCCCATGCCTTGGATAGAGTGTGAACTCACCTTGGTTTGCTCGGCAGATACACAGAAAGGTCAAATCAAGCTAGTTGAGGCTAACCACGTCCGATTAAGATAAGATGAGAGTGATCCGAATCAAGAGCTTCGATGAGGATGGGATGTTGTTTGGCGTCGGCTTTGAGAGGAGAGAAAGAGAGCTAGGGTTTGTGTGTGTGAATGTTTTGCAAATTATTAGAAGAACTCTCCTACCCTAGGTGGTTGTATGCGCATAAGAGGAGTGGGTCGAACCCTCCTAGTGGGATGCCCTTAAGTCCGAATACAAGAGTGTAGCCCGAGTGGGCTTGTGCGATCGGTTCGTGTTGTGCGTTTGGGCTGTTATATACATACATACATACACTCACATAACATAAAATCATTCATAGCATTCAATACTCAACATGGTTCATGTAATCACATTAGGTCTACATACGTTACATTAACACAAAGAGAAGGTTTTAAATACGAGTTGTCACATTATCCCCAAGTTGAAAGAAATTTCGTCCCGAAATTTAGCACCTACTCACTGGGGAAGCTAGTTAAGTTGCATGGTTTTCCCGGTTTTCCTGGGGTGTCACATCCTCCCCCCGTTGATCTGGAATTTCGTCTCGAAATTCCGTAGCGGCCTTAGTAGTGGTTGTACTGTTTGCGAATAGTTGGGGATACTTTTGTTTCATTTGATCTTCGCATTCCCAGGTGAACTCTGGGCCGCGACGTGAGTTCCAACGAACTCGAACGAGAGGTATTCTAGTGCGCTCGAGGACCTTAACATCCCGGTCCGTGATTTCAACTGGTTCCTCGACGAATTGTAACTATTCGTCGATAGTGAGCTCTTCAAGGGAACTACGAGAGTCTCTTCTGACAGACACCTCTTCAGATTCGACACGTGGAAAACGTTGTGAACTGCACTGAGTTCTACTGGTTGGTTCAGTTTGTAGGCCACCTTGCCTAATTTCTCGATGACTTCGAAAGGTCCGACGTATCGTGGGTTAAGTTTGCCTCGTTTACCAAAATGAACCACACCCTTCCAGGGTGAAACTTTGAGTAGCACTCGCTCCCCAACCTGGAGCTCGAGTGGTTTCCTGTCCTTATCGGCGTAACTTTTCTGACGGTCATGAGCTGCCGCCATTCGTTGTCTTATTTGAGCAATTCATTCTGTTGTGTCTACCACAAGTTCTGGACCAGTGATCTGACTATCCCCCACCTCTGCCCAACAAAGAGGTGATCGGCATTTACGTCCGTGCAATGCCTCAAATGGAGCAGCTTTAATGCTGGTGTGGTAGCTGTTATTATATGAGAATTCCACTAGTGGCAGATGCTTTTCCCAGCCGTTGCCAAAGTCAATCACACACGCTCGAAGCATGTCTTCTAAAGTTTGAATAGTTCTCTCCGACTGCCCATCCGTCTGAGGGTGATAAGATGTTCTCATATCTAAACGTGAGCCAAAGGATTTGTGCATCGCTTGCCAAAGTTCTGAAGTAAAACGTGCATCACGATCAGAGATAATGGAGGTGGGCACTCCGTGCCTCGAAACCACTTCCTTCAAGTAGACGTCTGCTAAAGTAGAGAACTTGTCTGTTTCTTTAATAGCCAAGAAGTGTGCAGACTTTGTGAGTCGATCCACGATCACCCATATAGTATCATTCCCGCGTTGCGATATAGGCAGGCCAGTAACGAAATCCATGGAAATTTGCTCCCATTTCCATTGTGGTATCTCTGGTTGTTGAAGTAGGCCTGAGGGTTTCTGATATTCAACTTTGACTCTCGCACAAGTCAAACACTTGCTGATGTAAGTTGCTATGTGGGCCTTCATGCTAGGCCACCAGTATGTAGTTTTCAAGTCGTGGTACATCTTATCTGAACCAGGATGTACCGAATAGCGAGACTTGTGTGCCTCATCCATCACAAGCTCTCGTAGGTTGCCATAGAGTGGAACCCAAATGCGTCTTGTTACGTAGTAAGCATCGTCTTCTTTTTGTTCTAATCGTTGTCTTGATCCGCGTAGGGCTTCAGCCCTGATGTTTTCTGGTTTCAATGCTTCTACCTGAGCGTCTCGTATCTGTGCAGGAAGACTAGATTGAATTGTGAGTTGTAAAGCTCGTACGCGCTTAGGCGTAGTGTCCTTTCGACTGAGGGCGTCAGCCACAATATTGTCTTTGCCTGGGTGGTACCTGATCGAGCATTCGTAGTCATTCAGTAGCTCGACCCATCGTCATTGTCGCATATTCAGTTCCTTCTGTTTGAAGATGTGCTCGAGACTCCTGTGATCAGTGTAGATGGCGCACTTGGTACTATACAGGTAGTGTCTCCATATCTTAAGTGCAAAAACAACAGCTCCCAGCTCTAAATCATGTGTAGTGTAGTTCTTTTCATGAACTTTAAGTTGGCGTGAGGCGTAGGCTATGACCTTATCACGTTGCATCAATACACATCCAAGACCTTGAATGGATGCGTCGCAGTAAACCACAAAGTCGTCTGTGCCCTCAAGCAATGAAAGAATAGGGGCGCTACAAAGTCTATCCTTTAAGTGTTGAAATTCCGCTTCCTGTTCATTACCCCAACGATAGATAACACCTTTCTGAGTTAGCAAAGTGAGTGGTTGTGCAATCTTGGAGAAATCCTTGATAAACCTCCTGTAGTAGCCTGCCAAACCCAAGAATTGGCGAATTTCCGTTGGTGTACGAGGTGCGGGCCAGTTCTTAATTGAATTAACCTTGGATGGATCAACATGAATCCCATCCTTGTTCACCACATGGCCTAGGAAATGGACTTCACGAAGCCAGAAGTCGCATTTCGAGAACTTTGCATAAAGTTGTTCTGTTCGAAGGAGTTCCAAAATAAGTCGCAGATGCTGCTCGTGTTCCTCCTGACTCTTAGAATAGATCAAAATGTCGTCAATGAAAACAATGACGAACTTTTCCAGGTAAGGCTTGCACACTCGATTCATCAAGTCCATGAAGACCGCATGTGTGTTTGTAAGCCCAAAAGGCATGACCAGAAACTCGTAGTGTCCATAACGAGTTCTAAAAGCTGTTTTGGAGACGTCCTCCTCGCGGACTCTCAACTGGTGATATCCCGACCTCAGATCAATCTTCGAGTAGTAGCTCGACCCTTGCAGCTGGTTGAATAAGTCGTCGATACGTGAAAGAGGATAACGATTCTTCACAGTCACCTTGTTGAGTTCTCGATAGTCGATACACATACGGAAGGTACCGTCCTTCTTCTTCACAAATAGGACTGGAGCTCCCCAAGGCGAAGAGCTAGGGCGAATGAAACCCTTATCCAAGAGTTCTTGTAGTTGCGTAGAGAGTTCTTCCAACTCTGATGGGGCTAAGCGATAAGGTGCGCGAGCTATGGGCGCTGCTCCAGGAGCTAGCTCGATTTGAAATTCGACCTGGCGATGAGGCGGAAGACCAGGTAATTCCTCAGGGAATACCTCAGGATAATCGCGTACAATCAGAAAATCTTCTATCTTCTTCTCTTTCTTCGAGGTGTCAGTAACGAGAGCCAGAATAGCAGTGTGGCCCTTTCGTAAACACTTCTGGGCCTTAAGGAAAGAGATGATGCTCACGACAGCACCACTCTTGTCGCCACGAATCATGAGTGGTTCATCACCTGAACGATCTCATTGCAAAGAATCTCTGCTTGGTGTTGGGATAACCAGTCCATCCCAATGACAACGTCGAAACTACCCAAGACGATAGGAAGGAGGTCGATGGAGAAGGTGTGACCAGCAAGAACAATATTACAGCCCTTGACTATGTGTGTGACCTCTAAACTTTTACCATTAGCTAACTCTACAGTGTGCTTGGTGTTCAAAAGAGTTGGGGTACGTTTAAGCATTTGACTAACTTTTAAAGACACGTAGCTAGTATCGGCACCCGAATCAAATAAAACAGTAACATAAAAGTCGTCCAGTAGGAACCTACCCGTCACAACATTGGGATCATTCCTCGCTTCACCCTGGCCAATAACGAACACACGACCTCTTGCACCGTTGCCGTTGTTACCCCCGTTGTTTCCATTCCCCTGATTGTTATTATTGTTGTTGTTCTGGTTCTGGTTCAGTTGGGGACAATCCTTCTTGAAGTGGCCTTCAGCTCCACACTGATAGCATCCCCTGTTGCCTCGCTGTTGCTGCTGCTGGTTCTGTGGAGCTGGTGGTTATTGCTATTGGTTCTGATTCGCAGGTCGCGAGCTTCTACAATCCTTAGCTTCATGACCCATCTTGAGACACCTCTAGCAACGACCCCTGTTGCACTGACCCCTGTGGTGTCTATCGCATCTGTTGCACTTTGGAAGGTTTCCTCGATATCCCCCCTGCCCTTGACTACCAGAAGATTGCTGACCAGGACTCTGATAGTCATCTATCTTTCGTTGATGTGTCTGGGACTGAACCGAAGTCGAGCCCTTGCTAGAGGTTCCATCCCACTTTCGTTTGTTGTCACTAGATGTAGCAGGAGTAGTAGTAGCAGTAGCACCCATTCGTTTAGGCAGCCTGTTTTGTTCCACTGCCTGGTCTGTGAGGCGATGAGCAAGACGAGTAACATCCTTGATAGTGGCGAGATTAGCAGCAGTCACATGGCTTTGGATCTCTGGTACTAGGCCTTTGAGGAACAGCTCGATACGTTTAATGGGAGGTTCTACCATAGTTGGACACAAGATGGCCAGCTCATTTGACCTTTTTGTATATGCCTCTATCTCTGATCCTGTCATCTTCAGGTTGAAGAACTCCACTTCCAACTTGTGGATATCATCACGACTACAGTATTCCCGCTTGATCAATTCCTTAAAATCATTCCAGGGGGTGGCGTTAGCAGCTGCCAGCCCTAACATCTGAACTTGTGCATTCCACCATGTTAGCGCAATGCCCTCAAGAGTACCAGTGGCGTACTTTACCCTGCGAGCTTCAGGGCATTCACACATTTCGAATACTGACTCGAGCTTCTCGAACCAGTGGAGGAGTCCAACTACCCCTTCTGTGCCACTAAAAGTAGTAGGACGACAGTCCATGAAAGTTTTGAATGTGCACGCAGGTGGCTGAGCATTCTGACCTATTTTGCATAAGATTAGGACAAGGTTAAACACAAGAGTTGGTTTAGGAGTGTAGGATCTAAAGATCCTAGAGTGAAGTTCGACTACAGGGTATACCTCCTGCTTGTGCGCCTGCAACTGCCGCAGCAACTTGTTGGTTGATCAGAGCCATCAACTGGGCCTGAGTCATGTTAATGCGTCCAGCCATGATCTTCATATCAAGGGAAAACATGTGTGAGAGAGGTTCGCGAAAGTGCGATGACAGAAGAGAGCAAGTCCATAGTGTTGTAAACAGTAGTTACTACGTTATCTAACCATATCATGCGCAATGTTCTACGTAATCTAGCAAGTAGGCAATGTAAACATAAATTGTATCACCTAGAATGTCGAGTCTTGCACGTGGAGTGAAGCGTCGTTGTGGATCGTTGAGCACTGTACAGGTTATAGTCTGGTTTTAACAAAAACTTTTTCCCTTATTAAAACCAAGTTCTCTATAACCAATGGCTCTGATACCAATCTGTCACACCCCCAAATTCCACACGCGGAGTATCACCGCTTGGAGGCGTGACTGACCAGGATCAAGCCACCAATCATATTGAACAATGTATGTAGTAAATGTAATTCAACCAAACAATATGAAAGGTGTTCAAAAACCAAAGCAAAGTTAAGTGTTTAGCGGAAGCATAATAGTAAAAACCCAAAGTAATTGTTAAGTACGAAATAAAGTAATGTTTATAGCATGGCACACACTGCCATGTCCCACAACGACTACGCCTCCCTGTGCAAGCTCCATGAGTAACTAATGACCTGCAAGGCATGTAGCAACGAATCAACAACAAAGTTGAGCGAGTTCACAGTTGGTTGTTTAGTAATAGTATTCATTTCGTAAATCGTATGTTCGTTTGTAAACCATGTATTGTATTGTTTCGTATCGCGGTTAATCCTGACATGTTTGCGAAGATTAGTGGGGGCTTCCCATGTGTTATTAGACCACGCGTATCGACTGCTACGAAAATGTAAGAGGTGCCCTAAGTCAATGTCTATCAGCATAGACCCTTTTGCCCATAATCCATTAGTACACGCCCGTCCGACCGGCACGGTGTGAGGTTTGTTAAACCCTAATAGCGCTATCTACTAATGACCCGCTCGCCATAGGCCTCGGCAATTAAGTCGATAAATGAGGGTCTTCAAGTGATAGAGGTGATGGTCTTAATGTCGTACGTATCCTGATGTATGAGGCATACGCAAGTATGTAGTTATCGTTCAGTTCTTTAACCCATTCCCAACCCAGGGAATCCCATGCCTTGGATAGAGTGTGAACTCACCTTGGTTTGCTCGGCAGATACACAGAAAGGTCAAATCAAGCTAGTTGAGGCTAACCACGTACGATTAAGATAAGATGAGAGTGATCCGAATCAAGAGCTTCGATGAGGATGGGATGTTGTTTGGCGTCGGCTTTGAGAGGAGAGAAAGAGAGCTAGGGTTTGTGTGTGTGAATGTTTTGCAAATTATTAGAAGAACTCTCCTACCCTAGGTGGTTGTATGCGCATAAGAGGAGTGGGCCGAACCCTCCTAGTGGGCTGCCCTTAAGTCCGAATACAAGAGTGTAGCTCGAGTGGGCTTGTGCGATCGGTTCGTGTTGTGCGTTTGGGCTGTTATATACATACATACATACACTCACATAACATAAAATCATTCATAGCATTCAATACTCAACATGGTTCATGTAATCACATAAGGTCTACATACGTTACATTAACACAAAGAGAAGGTTTTAAATACAAGTTGTCACAGTTAACATACTATTAGTATACAGAAAAATTACTAAATAAGTCCGGTATGCTTTCCTGAGTGTTGAAAATTAAAAACGTTACAAAAATATATATATGTATGACACCTTACGAATTAGTTAAACACTTTAACGGAACAGTGTCAAACCGAACAACCGGACTTTACCCGGAACATAAAAATATTGCCAAAAGCATTGTTTATGCTTTTCTGAGCTAGTTAGGGTCCCCGAACACCCTAACACACCTTATATTAAACAACACACTATTGCACTAACTAAACACCTTTGGATTTCAACTAAATTATAACCTTACCATTACAACCTAACCCTATACCCCCCCCCCCCTACTTGACGGTCACCCTATGGGGTGACACACTTCCACTTTCCTTGATTATTTAAGTGTTGTTGAATATCTAGAAGACACATTGTATGATGGGTAAACAAGAAACATGGTTTATAAATTTAACCACTAGCACTTGAACTTCATTTTCATCAAACACCCATCTCCAAACAACTCTCCTTTCCTCCATCACTACCTACGGCCGCCCCCTCACCACCACACTACCACCATTAAAATCTTGAACATATGGAATAAAGATGGATAAAGAGAAGTTATTTTTGTAAATGTTGTAAATCTTGTGTTGTTGTGATTATATGTTGATTATGTTGCTGATTACGTGCTGATCTACTTGTTAATATTGATGTTTGATATTGTTGTGGTCACTAAACATGATTAACGGAATCAATCGAACACAAACTAGAAAGCTAAAGACTAAAAACAGAAGCTGTCCAAGCTTTACAGCCAACTTCAGTTGGCTGTAAACAGTCCATAACTTAACGAAAAATGTATTTTCTGAAGCCTAGATTTATGTATTATGAAATACGGTTCTAATGGCACCGGAATCATAATTTTTAGACTCCGTTTACTATTTTTAAAGTGTCATTTCGTAACAGCAGCTAGAGCTGCATTTTTCTGCTGAAAATATGCGTTTTGTTTTCTATCATAACTTGTATTCTGTGTAGAGTCAGATCATGAAATTTTTACTGTAAATGAAAACTGATATATTTGTAATTACCCCACTGGAATTTTGTAAATCGGACTCTTGATGAATTTTAAATAAATTATTCCGTGAACTGTGGTCAGAAAAAGATAAATCTGAGTTCAGTCCGGAAGATGAATTTTTATTATATATTGGTAATGAACTGGACCCCGATATTTTTACCCAATAATATTTGGATCGTTTATGACATTCTGTAAAAATTTGGGAATTTTTGGAATAAGTTAACTATTTTATTAAAATGTCCAAAAACAGCCTGGTTTTGAATATTAATGCTGAAATGACATAAGTTGTAATTTGCATGTCTAAATGTCGGGTAGGTTATCTGTAAATGATATAACATGTTATATGTGTTATGTGCATCATCGTATGTTTGTTTATGAGTGGGGAATGGATGGGAAACTTATATGGGCATAAACCGTTAAAGTGATGCATGTTATGTGATAGATACGTGTAGTAACTTTGTGCGCTATTTGAAACCACTAAATGACTAACTGGTAATCATATTAGGACGTGATTGACCGACCTTGACTGTTAGCTATTTTTGAGAGTCAAACCGAGCAACCGAGGTGAGTTCACACTTTCTACAAGGCATGGGATTCCCGGTGGTTTGGGAATGGGTTAAAGAATTTAAAACGAAATCTACATATCCTCCTTGGGTAGGATATGTACGACCATCCTCCATAGATTGGATGCCATTATTAATCCTACGAATTCTCCTGGTGTAGAATACGTACGTTCGTCCTCCTGGTGCAGGACAACAACCTTAAAAACTAGCTAGACAAAACTCTATCAATAAGTCCCTCTTCATTATATCGACTTAATCGCCGAGGCCAATGGCAAGCGGGTCATTAGTTAATAGCGCTATTAGGTTTAACAAACCTCACACCGTGCCGGTCGGACGGGCGTTTACTAATGGACTATGGCAGATTGTCGGTGATGATAGACACTGATATAGGGCACAACTTATTTGCGTAGTAGTCGATATCATATCGTCTAGTAGTTCACACGGGGAAAGCCCCCACTGATTATGGATATGGTTTGGGTAAAGAAAAAGGAAACGGTTAAACATACTTTCAACTTTGGGGTAACCCCCACGGCAAATAAGCCAACGAAAGTCAAACCACGTTTTTCAGAAACAACTTAAAACTGAACAACCAAACGTGAACTCACTCAACTTTGTTGTTGACTCGTTGTTACATGCCTTACAGGTCGCTAAATGCTTGGAGCTTGCACGAGGAAGGAGTCGTTGTGGTGTACGGACTGTTATGTTCCGTGCTTATTATTTAAATCCTTATGAACTTATTAAACTTGCGTTTTGAACTTTAACTTATAAACTATGGACTTGTGCTTTTGGATTTTTCTTTCATGCTTCCGCTGTTTAAACTAAACATGGTTAACTAGCTTTGGTCACCAATCGTATTGTGGTTGGTCTTACTTACTTAATTACGATGTTCAATATGATTGGTGGCTCGATACTGGTCACGTCACGCCTCCAAGCGGTGATACTCCGCATGGTGGATTTTGGGGGTGTGACAGATTGGTATCAGAGCCATTGGTTATAGTGAACTTGGTTTTAAAAAGGGGAAAAGCTTTTTGATAAAACCAGACTATAACCGGTACAGTGCTCAACGATCCACAACGACGCTTCGCTCCACGTGCAAGACTCGACGCAATAGGTGGTATGATTTATGTTATAATTATCGGTTAGATAGCTCACACTGTGCATTAATTAACGTGATAATTACTATTTGAACCTTGCGTGCTTACTCTCTACTATCGTCCCATACTTACGCACTTTCGCGACACTTTTCTCACTTACGTTGCTTCATTATGAAGATCATGAGCGGACGCGGAGGACGTATCAACCTCACTCAAGCCCAGTTGACGGCTTTGATCAACGAACGAGTCGCTGAGGCACTCGCAGCTAACCCTGCAGGAGGTATAACCTGCCATACCAACTCACCTTAGGACGTTTAGATCCTACCTTCGCAAACCAACCCTCATGCTTAATCTTGACTTTTATTCTTGCGCAACAGGTCAACATGCTCAACCTCCTGTGTGCACGTTCAAAACCTTCATGGACTGCCGACCTACTACTTTCAGTGGCACTGAAGGAGCTGTAGGCCTCCTCCACTGGTTTGAGAAGCTTGAGTCAGTTTTCGAGATGTGCGAATGCCCCGAAGATCGAAGGGTGAAATATGCTACTGGAACGCTTGAAGGTGCTGCGTTGACTTGGTGGAAGGCACAGGTTCAATTACTAGGGCTGGCAGTTGCTAATGCCACCCCCTGGAATGGTTTCAAAGAACTGATCAAAGAAGAATATTGTAGCCGTGATGACATCCACAAACTAGAAGTGGAGTTTTTCAACCTGAAAATGGCGGGGTCTGAGATTGAGGCGTATACAAAAAGGTCAAATGAGCTGGCCATCTTGTGCCCTACCATGGTGGACCCTCCCATCAAACGAATTGAGCTGTATCTCAAGGGCCTTGTACCAGAGATTCAAAGTCACGTGACTTCAGCCAACCTGGGTACCATACAGTAAATCATCAAGTTGGCCCATCGACTCACTGACCAGGCGGTGGAGCAAAACAGGCTGCCCAAACGTATCAGTGCCACAGCTACTTCTGATGCACCTACCGACAACAAGCGAAAATGGGATGGGAACTCCAGGAAGGGTTCTGCTTCAGTTCAGTCTCAGCAGCGAAAGACTGATGACTACCAGAGTCCTGGTCAGCAATCTTCCGGTAATCAAGGACAGGGTGGATACCGAGGAAACCACCCCAAGTGCAACCGGTGCAACAAGCATCACAGCGGGCAGTGCAACAAAGGTCGATGTCAGAGATGTCACAAGCTGGGCCATGAAGCTAGGGATTGCAGGAGCCCGCGTCCTGCAAATCAGAATCGCCAACAACAACAACAAGCTCCACAGAACCACCAACAGCAGCAACAACAGGGCAATAAAGGATGCTTTCAGTGTGGCGCTGAAGGCCACTTTAAGAGGAACTGCCCCCAACTGAACGAGAATCAGAACAACAACAATCAAGGAAACGGGAACCACAATGGAGGCAACAATGGAGGCGGCAATGGGGGAAACAACAATGGTAATGGAGCAAGGGGTCGTGTGTTCGTGATTGGTCAGGGTGATGCAAGGAACGATCCCAACATTGTGATGGGTAAGTTTCTTCTGGACGACTTCTTTGTTACTGTTTTATTCGATTCGGGTGCCGATATGTGTCCTTAAAAGTTAGCCAAATGCTTAAGCGCACTCCAACACTTCTGAACACCAAATACACGGTAGAACTAGCTAACGGTAAAAGTCTTGAAGCCACACACGTAGTTAAAGGTTGTAACCTCGTCTTAGCTGGTCAGACCTTCTCTATTGATCTTATTCCTATCACACTGGGTAGTTTCGACGTCGTCATTGGGATGGATTGGCTATCTCACCATCAAGCGGAGATTGTTTGCAAGGAGAAAATCGTCCGCATTCCTCGTTCTGGTAAAGAACCTCTCGTGATTCGTGGCGACAAGAGTGGTGCTGTCGAAGGCATCATCTCTTTCCTTAAGGCCCAGAAGTGTTTGCGAAAGGGCCACACCGCTATTCTAGCCCTCGTTACTAACACATCAACGGAAGAGAAGAGAATTGAAGACATTCCTATTGTGCGCGATTTTCCCGAGGTATTTCCTGAGGAATTACCTGGTCTCCCGCCCCATCGTCAAGTTGAATTTCAAATCGAGCTAGCTCCTGGAGCAGCGCCCATAGCTCGAGCGCCATATCATCTAGCTCCATCAGAACTTGAAGAACTATCCACGCAACTACAAGAACTCTTGGAAAAGGGTTTTATACGTCCTAGCTCTTTGCCCTGGGGAGCTCCAGTACTATTCGTGAAGAAGAAAGACGGTACCTTCAGAATGTGTATCGACTACCGCGAACTTAACAAGGTGAACGTGAAGAATCGTTATCCTCTCCCACGTATTGACGACTTGTTCGACCAGTTGCAAGGGTCGAGCTATTACTCCAAGATTGATTTGAGATCGGGATACCATCAGCTGAGAGTCCGAGATGAGGACGTCTCCAAAACAGCTTTCAGAACTCGTTACGGCCATTACGAGTTTCTGGTTATGCCTTTCGGGCTGACGAATGCACCAGCGGTCTTCATGGATCTCATGAACCGAGTATGTAAACCTTACCTGGATAAGTTCGTTATTGTGTTCATCGACGATATCCTGATCTATTCGAAGAGTCAGGAGGAACACGAGCAGCATCTACGACTTATGATAGAACTTCTTCGAAAAGAGCAGTTGTATGCCAAGTTTTCGAAATATGACTTCTGGCTTCGCGAAGTCCATTTTCTAGGCCATGTGGTAAACAAGGATGGAATTCATGTTGATCCATCCAAGGTTGACTCGATCATGAACTGGCCTGCACCCCGCACACCAACAGAAATCCGCCAATTCTTGGGTTTGGCAGGATATTACAGAAGGTTTATCAAGGATTTCTCAAAGATTGCACAACCTCTCACTTCACTGACTCAGAAGGGTGTCACCTATCGTTGGGGTGATGCACAGGAGTCCGCATTTCAGCACTTGAAGGATAGACTTTGTAGCGCGCCTATCCTCTCATTGCCTGAAGGCACAGATGGTTTTGTGGTTTATTGTGACGCTTCCATCCAAGGACTTGGTTGCGTGTTGATGCAACGTGACAAGGTCATTGCCTACGCATCACGCCAACTTAAAGTTCACGAAAGAAATTACACTACTCACGATCTAGAGCTGGGAGCAGTTGTTTTCGCACTTAAGATATGGAGACATTACCTGTACGGTACCAAGTGCACCATTTACACTGATCACAGGAGTCTCGAGCATATCTTCAAGCAAAAGGAGCTAAACATGCGTCAATGCCGATGGGTCGAGCTCTTGAATGATTATGAATGCGCTATCAAGTATCATCCGGGCAAGGCTAATGTTGTGGCCGACTCCCTCAGTCGAAAGGATACTATACCTAAGCGTGTACGTGCGTTACAACTTACCATTCACTCTAGCCTTACCGCTCAGATTTGCGATGCTCAGGTTAAAGCATTGAAAGCAGAAAACATCAGGGCTGAGTCCCTACGAGGATCGAGGCAACGGCTGGAACAAAAGGAAGACGGCGCCTACTATGTTAGCGGATGCATCTGGGTTCCACTTTATGGAAGCTTACGCGAGCTTGTGATGGACGAAGCGCACAAGTCTCGTTATTCGGTACATCCTGGTTCGGATAAAATGTACCACGACCTCAAGACTACGTATTGGTCGCCTGGTATGAAAGCTCACATAGCAACCTACGTCAGTAAGTGCTTGACTTGTGCGAGAGTCAAGACTGAATATCAGAAACCATCAGGCCTACTTCAACAACCAAAGATACCTAAATGGAAATGGGAGCAAATTTCCATGGATTTTGTTACTGGCCTACCCAGATCTCAACGCGGAAACGATACCATTTGGGTGATCGTGGATCGACTGACCAAGTCTGCACATTTCCTGGCAATCAAAGAAACGGATAAGTTTTCTACTCTTGCAGACATTTACCTAAAGGAAGTGGTATCAAGGCACGGAGTGCCAACCTCTATCATTTCTGATCGTGACGCGCGTTTTACTTCTGAACTGTGGCAAGCAATGCACAAGTCTTTTGGCTCACGTTTAGATATGGGCACCGCTTATCACCCACAGACGGATGGGCAATCTGAACGCACCATCCAAACCCTTGAATACATGCTTAGGGCATGTGTAATCGATTTTGGTAATGGCTGGGAAAAGCACCTCCCGTTAGCGGAGTTTTCATATAACAACAGCTACCACACCAGCATCCAAGCCGCTCCATTCGAGGCATTATACGGACGCAAATGCCGATCACCTCTCTGTAGGGCAGAAGTTGGTGACAGCCAAATCACTGGCCCAGAACTTGTGGTAGATACCACCGAGAGAATTGCTCAGATACGACAGCGAATGGCGGCAGCTTGTGACCGTCAAAAAAGCTATGCTGATAAAGGAAAAAAAACACTCGAGTTCCAGGTTGGGGATCGAGTGCTACTGAAAGTCTCACCTTTGAAAGGTGTATTCCGTTTTGGCAAACGAGGAAAGCTCAATCCGCGTTATGTCGGACCGTTCGAAATCACCGAGAAAATTGGCAAAGTCGCCTACCGGTTGAATCTACCTGAAGAACTCAGCGGAGTTCACAATGTTTTCCATGTGTCGAATCTGAAGAAGTGTCTGTCAGATGAGACCCTCATAGTTCCTCTCAAGGAACTCACAGTCGACGACCAGCTGCGATTCATCGAGGAACCAGTAGAGATTACGGATCGAGATGTTAAGATCCTCAAGCGTACCAGGATACCTCTGGTCCGAGTTCGTTGGAATGCTCGTCGTGGCCCAGAGTATACCTGGGAACGAGAAGACCAAATGAAACTCAAGTATCCCTAACTGTTTAAGAAAAACGCAATCACTACTGAGGCTGAAGCTACTGCAGAATTTCGGGACGAAATTCCAAATCAACGGGGGGGTGATGTGACACCCCAGGAAAAATCAGGAAAACAACGCAACTTAACTAGCTTCCTCAGTAACCAAGCGCTAAATTTCGGGACGAAATTCTCTTAACAGGGGGAGAATGTGACAACCCTCCAATTTACATGTATTTCGTACAATTTATTAATGACAATTAAAGTGCTTGACAACTGTGTGGAATTACTTAACTGCTCTCTGGTTACTGTGGAATTACTTAACTCGTTGTTACATGCCTTACAGGTCGCTAAATGCTTGGAGCTTGCACGAGGAAGGAGTCGTTGTGGTGTACGGACTGTTATGTTCCGTGCTTATTATTTAAATCCTTATGAACTTATTAAACTTGCGTTTGAACTTTAACTTATAATCTATGGACTTGTGCTTTTGGATTTACTTTCATGCTTCCGCTGTTTAAACTAAACATGGTTAACTAGCTTTGGTCACCAATCGTATTGTGGTTGGTCTTACTTACTTAATTACGATGTTCAATATGATTGGTGGCTCGATCCTGGTCACGTCACGCCTCCAAGCGGTGATACTCAGCATGGTGGATTTTGGGGGTGTGATAGCCTTGAGCCGCGTAGGGCTTCAGCCCTAACGTTTTCTGGTTTCAAAGCTTCTACCTGAGCATCTCGGGTCTGAGAAGGAAGACTAGACTGAATAGTGAGTTGTAGTGCTCGCACATGCCTAGGTGTGGTATCTTTTCGACTGAGGGCGTCAGCCACCACATTGGCTTTGCCCGGATGGTACTTTATAGCACATTCGTAATCGTTCAGTAGTTCGACCCATCGACGTTGTCGCATGTGATCGGTGTAGATATGGTCACGTCACGCTTCCAAGCGACGTTGTCGACACTCCTGTGATCGGTGTAGATGGCTCGATCCTAGTCACGTTGTCGACACTCATGATCGACGTTGTCGCATGATTGGTGGCTCGATCCTGGTCACGTCACACCTCCAAGCGGTGATACTCCTTTTGCTTGAAGATATGCTCGAAACTCCTGTGATTGGTGTAGATGGTGCACTTGGTACCGTACAGGTAATGTCTCCATATCTTAAGTGCGAAAACAACAACTCCCAGCTCCAAATCGTGTGTAGTGTAATTCCTTTCGTGAATCTTAAGTTGGCGCGAGGCGTAAGCAATGACTTTATCCCGTTGCATCAGTACGCAACCCAGACCCTAAATTGATGCGTCACAATAAACCACGAAATCGTCTGTGCCCTCTGGCAATGAAAGGGTAGGTGCACTACAAAGTCTATCCTTTAAGTGCTGAAATGCTGATTCTTGTGTATTACCCCAACGATAGCTGACACCTTTCTGAGTTAATAGAGTAAGCGGCTGTGCAATCTTCGAGAAGTCTTTGATGAATCTTCTGTAGTAGCCCGCCAAACCCAAGAATTGGCGGATTTCGGTTGGTGTACGGGGCGCAGGCCAGTTCTTAATCGAGTCGACCTTGGATGGATCAACGTGAATCCTATCCTTGTTTACCACATGGCCTAGGAAATGGACTTCACGAAGCCAGAAGTCACATTTCAAGAACTTGGCGTACAACTGTTCTGCTCGAAGGAGTTCCAAAATGAGTCGTAAATGCTGCTCGTGTTCCTCCTGACTCTTAGAATAGATCAGGATGTCGTCGATGAATACAATAACAAACTTATCCAAGTAAGGCTTGCACACCCTGTTCATAAGATCCATGAAGACTGCAGGCGCGTTTGTTAGCCCGAATGGCATGACCAGAAACTCGTAATGGCCGTAGCGTGTTCTGAATGCTGTTTTGGAGACGTCCTCGTCCCGGACTCTCAGTTGATGGTAGCCTGACCTCAGATCAATCTTTGAATAGTAGCTCGACCCTTGCAGCTGGTCGAACAAGTCGTCAATGCGTGGAAGAGGATAGCGATTCTTCACGGTCACCTTGTTCAGTTCGCGGTAATCTATGCACATGCGGAAGGTACCGTCTTTCTTCTTCACAAATAATACTGGAGCTCCCCAGGGCGAAGAGCTAGGACGAATGAAACCCTTTTTCCAAAAGTTCTTGCAATTGCTTAGACAGTTCTTCCAGTTCGGTTGGAGCTAAGCGATAAGGTGCTCGAGCTATGGGCGCTGCTCCAGGAGCTAGCTCGATCTGAAATTCGACCTGGCGATTAGGCGGTAGCCCAGGTAAATCTTCAGGAAACACTTGAGGAAAGTCGCGTACTACTGGAATATCTCTCTCTCGTTGATGCATCAGTAACAAGTGTTAAGATAGCGGTGTGGCCCTTTCGCAAACATTTCTGGGCCTTAAGGAAGGAGATGATGCCCACAACAGCACCACTCTTGTCGCCTTGGATTTCGAGAGGTTCTTCACCAGCACGAGGAATGCGGATGATCTTTTCTTTGCAAAGAATCTCTGCTCGATGTTGAGGTAGCCAATCCATACCAATAACGATGTCGAAACCATCACAACATTGGGGTCATTCCTAGCATCACCCTGACCAATCACGAACACTCGACCCCTTGCACCATTGCCGTCGTTATTACCCCCGTTGTTGCCTCCATTATTGTTCCCTTTTCCTTGGTTGTGGTTCTGAGTTTGGTTCTGGTTCAACTGTGGGCAGTGTCTCTTGAAGTGACCTTCAGCACCACACTGATAGCATCCCTTGTTTCCCTGCTGTTAGTGTTGATTCTGTGGAGCTTGTGGCTGCTGTTGTTGGTTCTGATTCACAGGTCGTGAGCTCCTAAAATCCTTGGCTTCATGACCCATTTTGAGACACCTCTGACAATGACCCTTGTTGCACTGACCACTGTGGTGTCTGTTGCATCTATTGCACTTTGGGTGATTTCCTCGATATCCACCCTGCCCCTGACTACCCGATGATTGCTGACCAGGACTCTGGTAGTCATCGATCTTTCGCTGCTGTACCTGGGACTGAACCGTAGTTGAACCCTTGCTAGAGGTTCCGTCCCACTTTCGTTTGTTGTCACTGGGAGTAGCAGAAGTAGTAGTAGTTGTAGTAGCACCGATACGCTTGGGCAGCTTGTTCTGTTCCACTGCCTGGTCTGTGAGACGATGAGCAAGACGAGTAACATCCTGGATGGTAGTGAGATTAGCAGCAGTCATATGGCTTTGAATCTCTGGTACTAAGCCTTTGAGGTACAGTTCGATACGCTTGATGGGAGGATCCACCATAGTTGGACACAAGATGGCCAGCTCGTTTGACCTTTTCGTATACGCCTCTATCTCTGACCCTGTCATCTTCAGGTTAAAGAACTCCACTTCCAGCTTGTGGATGTCATCACGACTACAGTATTCACGTTTGATCAGTTCCTTAAAATCATTCCATGGGGTGGCATTAGCAGCCGCCAGCCCCAGCATCTGAACTTGCGCGTTCCACCAAGTTAGCGTAGTGCCTTCGAGAGTACCAGTGGCATACTTCACCCTACGAGCCTCAGGGCATTCACACATCTCGAAGACAGACTCGAGCTTTTCAAACCAATGGAGGAGTCCAACGGCTCCTTCAGTGCGACAGAAAGTACTAGGATGACAGTCCATGAAAGTTTTGAATGTGCACGCAGGTGGCTGAGCGTTCTGACCTTGTTGCGCGACGAAGAAAAGACAGGGTTAAGCGCAAGAGTTGGGTCATGAGAGTAGGATCTAACATCCTAGGATAGGTTTGGAATAGCAGGTTATACCCCCTGCCTGAGCGGCTGTGAATGCTGCCGTAACTTGTTCATTGATAAGAGCCGTCAGCTGGCTTGAGTTAGGTTCACACGTCCACTCATGATCTTCACATCGAAGGAAATATGAGTGTGAAAGGTTCGCGAAAGTGCGATGACAGAAGAGAGTAAGCACACACGTGTTTCAATCAACAGTTGTTACGTTTATCTAAGCATACCATGAGCAAAGTTCTATGTAATCTAGCAAGTAGGCAATGTATACATAAATCATATCACCTAGAATGTCGAGTCTTGCACGTGGAGCGAAGTGTCGTTGTGGATCGTTGAGCACTGTTCAGGTTATAGTCTGGTTTTAACAAAAAAAATTTCCCTTATTAAAATCAAGTTCACTATAACCAATGGCTCTGATACCAATCTGTCACACCCCCAAAATCCACACGCGGAGTATCACCGCTTGGAGGCGTGACTGACCAGGATCAAGCCACCAATCATATTGAACATAACAAGTAATAAATAAAATTCAACCACTCAATATGAAAGGTGTTTCAAATCAAAAAACGTAGTTAAGTGTTTAGCGGAAGCATAATTGTAAAACCCAAAGTAAGTGTTAAGTACGAAATAAAGTAATGTTTTTAGCATGGCACACACTGCCATGTCCCACAACGACTGCGCCTCCCTGTGCAAGCTCCATGAGTACCTAACGACCTGCAAGGCATGTAACAACGAGTCAACAACAAAGTTGAGCGAGTTCACAGTTGGTTGTTTAGTTATAGCATTCGTTTTGTAAACCATGTGTCATATTAATTCGTATCGCGGTCTCCCTGACATGTTTGCGAAGATTAGTGGGGGCTTCCCATGTGTTACTAGACCGTGCGTATCGACTACTACGAAAATATAAGTGGTGCCCTAAGTCAATGTCTATCAGCATTGACCCTTTGCCCATAGTCCATTAGTACACGCCCGTCCGACTGGCACGGTGTGAGGTTTGTTAAACCTAATAGCGCTATTAACTAATGACCCGCTCGCCATAGGCCTCGGCGATTAAGTCGATATAAATGAGGGACTTCATGATAGAGGTTTGGTCCAGTGTGCCCTTCAATCCGAGGACAGTAGTAAGTATTAGTGTACGTAGGTTTTACGTACGTGCCCTTCAATCCGAGGACAGTGAAAAGTAGTTTAACAGTAGTGATAGTACGAGTAGTTATTCAATCCCATTCCCAACCCACCGGGAATCCCATGCCTTAGGAGTGTGAACTCACCTTGGTTTGCTCGGTATGCTAAATTACGTGTTCGCAAGCAATCAATCAAAGCCTAAAGTATGCATGTATACACAGTCAGTTCATGTTGGTAAAGTTTCACATATAATCTATGTCACACAGTGCTACGCAATTATCACGTATCACATAAGCAAAGTTAATCAAAGTCATGCAATTCATGCTTCATACAATTGTCCTTCACAGTGTGCACTAACATGGTTATTCATAACATACTTGACAGGGTTAACATACATAACAGGAATAATGAACTGACAGTGCTAGTCAACTAACAGAGTTACATTATTTAACAGAACTGATAATTAACTGAGTTTGCTGAACTAACAGAGTTAATAAAATTTAACAGAGTTACTGTGCCATAACACACAACGAAAAAATACATGTGCCGAATACACATGTTTGGCGAAATCCCCTTGGGCCTGAAAACACTTGGGCCGAAAACCCTTTAGACCAAAAACACTTGGGCCGAAAACCCCAAGGGGTTTTCGTTGATATAGGGTTTTCGTTGGGTGGAGGGTTTTCGTCAGACAAGAACAATAATCATCACCAACAGTTACGAGTCACAGGAATTCCAACAGTGCATCGATTCAACATACAATCATTCAACCAAACTAAATCAATTCGTGTACACATATAATTTGCCAAATCATTGAGATCAAGATCAACAGTCAAACAACCGATGGTTCATTAATCAACATACGCTTACACATAAAATCATGATCTGTTACATAAAATCAATCATAACAAGATCCCCATCTTTAACTACCAATATGTATATCAAAATTTCACAGAACTTCAACAATCAAATATACATAATCATCATAGCAGTCATCATAATAGTCAGAGAAATCAAGTTATGATACGAACAATCTAAACAGTATAACAAGATTCAAAACTGATTAATACACACTAGCCTAGATTGTTCGTATCAAGTTATGATACGAACAATCTAAACAGTATAACAAGATTCAAAACTGATTAATACACACTAACCTAGATGGAAAAACTAACGGGTCGATTGGGAAGAAAGGTTTCGATGTTGCAGTTGCCGTCGTACAAGAGAGGAGCAATAGGGCTCTAGGGTTGGCGATTAAACTCCTCGTAACAATGGGGAAATAAAATATTTAACACAATTCACTACTGGGCCGAATCCCATTTCTGATTTCGCCGGCCCCATAGTTGGACGAAAACACATAGTGTTTTCGCCTGGAAGGTGATTTCGTGGGTGGGGGGTTTTGACTAGAGGTTGATAAGCCAAAGTTCCACTTTTAAATACGCATCGCACAATATTGACATGAAACATATTATTAATATACACTCAATGTAATGCACACCATATATATATATATATAACACACTTAACACCCACCATATATGACATGCCAACCACAATACAATTTGACATATTACAAGCGTGTACAGTTGTGAAACAAACAAGTCGTGTAAACAAACAACTAAAACAATTAATCGTGCAATTAATACGAGGATGGAATCTTGGAAATTCGAGTTGTCACAGTAACCCTAACCAGATGGATTCAGAAGGGGTGTTATCCGGATCCCAAATCATCCATAGTTGATTGAATTCGGATCCTTTAGCTATCATAGCCTACAAGATTCAGAATGAGTGGTTTCTGGATGCAATGTCAATCGAACTGAGGGTGATTCGAATATCATTCATACTCAGTTGGATTTGGATTCTCTAGCATCCCTAACAAGAACGATTCAGAACGGGAGGTATCCGGATTCTGAATCTTGCATACTCGTTGAGTTCGGATCATGTATCTTGTCACACCCGCGAAAATACCCCAAGCGTAAACCCCCGCGAGGCGTGTGACGTTCCATGATCTAGCCACCAATCACATTGAACTCATACAAGATTTTAAATGAAACTTTCATTCATTAACATAAAGTGTTACAAAACAGTAATTACAAATCTTCGTATTCAGTGGAAGCATAAATCGTTAATTAAGTGTTTCATAAACCATATGTATGATAACCATTAGACTCGTCTCGCGATTCCATGTATCTCAACCCATGACCACTCCAGCATCCCAGACAGCAAGTTCCACATCCACACATACCTATAACATGCGACCATGCACACACATGTATCAGACAACGTTGGTGAGTTCATAGTTTTTCCGTTCATTGATTTCAGTGTTGATAATACCCCGGATACAAGACTGCTCCAGATTTATTTTGCCCGTTCCCCAATGCTCCTATCAAAGCATTTGGCATGACTGAGTCATTAGTTCACACCCGTCCTCTTAGGTACGGGGTGAGGGTGCCAAACCTAGATAGCGCTACCAACTAATACTCCGTTACCTCTCAGGTAACAAACAGATGGGACTTAAAGGTGATAGGACGAGTGTATTATCCAATATTCCAGATTTACCCACAAGACGTATTCCTCTCAGGAATACACATTTGATTTACCCAAAACCTATCCCTCTCAGGGATACCCAATGATTGTCCCAACCACCGGGACGCATGCTCAAGAGGAATGAACTCACCTTTCATTTGCTCGGTATGTTATACTTTACCCATTCCAAGTTGGTCAACCAAACCCTACCGTGGTTACCAAAAATGATCAGTTTGTAAACACATACCCAATTCACGTATTCAACAAGTCACACAAAATATTATTATCACGTAACACGTAGCAAATGCTTGGGTTTCATACACGTTTATAACACAAGTTCGTGTTTCCAACAATTGTTACCAATAACATCAGTTTTGCGATTAATCATCAGTTACTTATCTCACACAGTTGGCATCTATCACAAGATCACAGTATAACATGTAGCACATACCCAGTTCTATACATGTTCACATCTCATGTGAATATCACATAACAACTTACAACAGATGGGTGTTTTAATCACACAAGTTAAATCAGGATTCTCATTGTTAGTTATTATTACCCTGCATCAACGGTATTTTGTGACAACAATAATCATCATCAGATGCATTATATTAATCTACTGTTTCTACTTTTACGGCGAAGTGTCCCTTGTGACAAAAAACCAATATGTTTCGTCGAGCTACATATGACGAAAGACCCCTATCTTTCGTCGAGTTACCTGTGACGAAAAACACTATATTTCTTCGGGAACAATCCTTCGTCACCCCTAACAGACAGATGGTCACAATCCCCATTAATCACGCATCATCAGTTACTAAATCTTTAGCATGCTCATTGGATCAAACAACAGTGTTTCTGTTTTTATTTTTACTAGTTCATCAAACCCTAATCGATGTTCATCAATAACACTAATATTGTTAACACATTATCATGAATTAACACAAGTCTAATGTTATGCTGTTATCATCTCAACCCAGCCGCTAACATCCTCGTTCTCACGTAATTCAGATTATCAATCCCCTTTAACCAATCAATTGACACATTAACAATCATTGCCAGGGTCTTATTACCGATTCATAAACCTACTAATATGAAATCCCAAATCATCATATCTAATCATAACAATCATCACCGGAAATCAGAACAGTCATCACATGTAATCACAACAATCAACACATGTAGACTACAAAAACTAACATGAATTAAACACTAACCGAGAAGCCGAGGTGATTAGATTGCTTGAGACGCAAGAGGCTTCCAGATCCCCAGTAGTCGTCGCACAGGAAAGAGAGGGAACAATAGGGTTTGTGTTCACAGTTACGATTATAAGAGGTTACATAATCTGAAAGGTGTGGGCCACTAGTGGGCTTGGGCCAAGGGTTTTGACGAAAGACCTTTTTCATCGAGTAAGGTGATGATGAAAGACCTTTTTTGTTGAGACACCTCTTGGTGAAAAACCTCCTGATGAAAAACCTCATGATGAAAAACCTCATGATGAAAAACCTTGTGATGAAAAACCTCGTGATGAAAAACCTCATGATGAAAAACCTCATGATGAAAAACCTCTTGGGATCTCGGGTTGTCACATCATCCCCAACTTGAAAGAAATTCCGTCCCGAAATTTGATAAGCTAAGTGGTCGGAGAGGGAAAAGAAGTGATGAGTATATCAGGATGACTGTGGGTTTTTCCCAGGTACCACATCATCCCCAACTTGAAAGGGAATTTCGTCCCGAAATTCGCCAAAGACAGCAAGTGTTGATCTAACCACCTGAACAATTGAGGATGCTAGAGCTTTATCCGATTTTGTATTCCCACCTAAACATCGGTCCACGTCTTGAGTTCCAACGAACTTTCGCGATTGGAATTTGACCATGATAACGAACCTTGACTTCCTGGTCCATGTTTTCAATAGATTCCTCGACAACTGCAACTTGTCGTTAACCTTTGGCTCTAGTAGAGGTATCACAAGTGTTTCATCGGACAAACACTGCCTTAGATCCGAGATATAAATGACATCGTATACGTTACCCAATTCGTTGGGTAACTCGAGTTTGTAGCTCACGTTACCGATTCTTCCCAGAATTTTGGATGGCCCAACGTAACGTAAGTTATGCTCGCCACGTTTCCCAAGCGTACCACACCCTCCCAGGGTGAGACTTTCAACATGAAACGATCGCCTACATTGAACTCCCAGCGTTCCCTAAGCTTATCAGCTTTCCTGACAGTCACCCGTTGCCGCCAAACAATTTCCGATCTAAACAATCTTCCCAAGAGTTTCAAGTACAAGTTTTGGACCTGCGATTACGTTGTCACCCACGTTTGCCCAACCAAGATGGCATTATCGTCCACGCAATGCCTCAAACAGGACAGTCTAAATACTATAATGGTATCTGCTGCAGTAGAACTCAACCAAAGGTAAATGTCCTTTTAGCTCCTACTAAAGTCAATCACTCCATGCTCGCAGCATGTCTTCGAGTTCCAGGATGGCTCGTTCACTCAAACCGGTTGTCCTACGATGATAAGAAATGCTCATGTCTAGATGTGAGTCAAGGGTGTTGTGCCCTGCCTGCCGGGAATTGGGTATAATCCCATATCACAACTAGAGGTATAGAAGTTGGCACCTCGTGCCTAAGAACCGCCTCTCTCAGAGGAATATCCACAAGTTGCAAAAACTCGTCAGTTTCCTTGATTGCAAGAAGGTGTGCTGGTTACATGAGACGATCAACGATCATCCAGGTGATATTGTTTCCGTTCTGAGTTTTAGGCAGACTAGTGACAAAATCCGTGGCAGTCTGTTCCCATTTCCATATGGGTGTTTCCGATTACTGACACAAACCAGAAGATTTCTGATGTTCCACTTTGGCCTTCGCACAAGTCAAACGTCGTTCACATGCTTCGCTGTGTAGGCCTTCAAGCCCAGTCGCCAGTACAAGATCCTTAGATCCTAATATATTCCATCAAAATCCAGATGACTAGAATGTCGAGGCTGGTGTGCTTCGCTCAACACAAGTTCCCTACAGTTGCTGTATAATGAGACCTACATTCGTTCCATGAGGTAGCGAATATCGTCCGACATGCCAACGGTTGCTTCTCCATGCCCCGCATGGGTTTAACTTGAAATTTCCCTTCCTTTCGTTCTCCAGTTTGAGCAGAGCGAGTCCAATCAGGTAAGTTAGAGTCGATAGTGAGCTGCAAAGCTCGTGCTCGTTCAGGTTTCACAGTCGTAATCATTAAAAAGTTCCATCCAGCGGTGCTATTACATGATTAGCTCTTCCGAAACAAAGGTACACGTGAGCCCCTTGTGATCGGTCTAAGTAGTGCGTTTGGTACCGTCCAAGTAATGCCTCCAACTCAAATTCAAAGACCATGGTTTCCACCACAGGTTGTGACTTGCACAATCACAATTGTAAACCTACCACATAAGTCATCACTCTCTCGTGTTGCATCAGCGTGTAACTGGGACTCTGATTCGAACCATCATGGTATACCACTAGATCACCCACACCCTCAGGTAAAGACGATGCTCAGTGCAATGTAGAGTTGGATTTCAAAAGCTGAAAAGGCGTTCTCTTGTTTTGTCTCCCAAGAATTCACAGCACCCTGCAGTGCTAAAGAGGTTATAGCGGCGCAATCTTCGAAAATCCCGTGAAAAATATGCGATACTCTAGCGAAACCAAAGAATTGCTGTATCCCCGACGGATTCCTTGGTGTCGATCAGTTCCCAACAAAATGGATCTTAGGGAGATCCACGTGCATCCCCACTTCGTTGGCTACATGACCAAGAAAAATATGCACCTCTCAAATCCAGAAGTTACACTTAACGAGACTTCGCGTGTAGTGGCTCCTCCCTCGGGGGCTCTAAGATAAGATACAAATGCCACCCATAGCTCCCTTTCTCTTGGAAATGATTCAAAACTTCCTCCATAAACACGGTCGATTCATGTGATCCATAAAGCTGCTGGTGTGTTGATTAACCCAAAGGTCATGGAATACAACGTCGTAATGGCCACACTGCGTTTGATATGCCGTTATAGGAACTTTCTCCCCTTAGACTTCCATATGATGATAGTTCGCTCGTTATTCAATCCTCGAATGGGAGCTTGACACTCGCAACTGGTCATCAGGTTGTTAATACATGGTCGAGGCGAACAGTTCTTGACTGTCACCTTGCTGGGTTCTCGATAGTCAGTACACATGTCCAACGATAAGGCTCATCTTCATGGATATCACTGGGGCTCCCCAAAGCGAAAAAAACTAGGTCCGACAAAACTCCTGTCCAACGGTTCTTGTAGTTGATTAGACAGTTCTTGCAACCCTCCTGGTGCAAGAGAGTAAGGAGTACGAGTAATCAGGGTTGCCTCTGGCTCGAGATCGAACTGAGTCTATCTAACAATTGTGGAAGTAACCCTGAAAGTTCCTCGGGTAGCCCACCGAGAGAAATCACGACAATTGGTGGATCCTCGATCCTCTTTTCCTTAACCTTAACATCGGTAACGGTTGCTAACATAGCGGGGTAATCCCTCCGTAGACGCTCCTGGCTTTCATTGCTGAAATGACACTAACCTTTGTGCCACTCTGATGCTTTAGAACAGATAACGATCCTCCACTAAGGGGAGGGATACGCAAAATCTTCCCTCGCATGTTATATCTGCGTGACATATGGATAACCAATCCACACTAACTGCCGCATTGAAACTATCAGGAATAGCAGAAGGAAGGTCGATGTCGAACACTTATCCCACAAGGTCGAGTTTGCATCCCAGCGAACATATGAGGTTTCAATTGACTGGCCATCCGTCGATTCCACAACAGGTTCGGTTTCAAGAAGCATCAGGGTTAAACGAAACAGAGACGAAGCGATTAGCTACCCATACAAGCTACCATGGTGCAATTTTGTCTGGCGTCGCTTACACCAATCCTAAATGCCCTACCACGAGTACCACTTCCGGTGTTGTTGTTTTTGTTACAAGGATTTCCAGTACTGTCGTCATCCCCTTGGTTGTTGTCGTCTTGAATTATTAACGGCCTATCCATGCCGTAGGCACCTTCATTTCCATACTGTAGGCTACGACTACAAGTACCTTGTTGTTGCCATGACTGTTGCCTCTAATGTCGTTTCTTGAAACGGAGCCCTACGATCTTTCACCAACAAAGTCCATCCTTTCACATTATGTGCCACGTCCTAAAGCGTTAATCACTGTGCTGGCAGTCACACATTCCACACTATAATCAGTTGTCATCGCTTATGCCCCGACTGAGTCGTAAGAGTTGACTCCCATGAGTCGCTGACTAGGGTTAAAGATTCAATTGAAGTCAAATTGGTGATGTTCGTTGCTGGTAATCCGGGCCATCCAAATACTGAAGTCGGTAAAGTACTATGCTCATCCTCTTGTCCATCGATCTGGCAAGTTGATTGAGCAATACACAGTATGTTGCGAGAGTGTTGCAGAGGTGATCGCACTTCGGGACCTAAGGCGTCAACACGCTAAGTTCCAACAAACAAAGTTAGGTGAGGAAGGTATAGACCAATCATTCGACGCTGAGACATCCAACTCAGGGACGTTCGTACAAGCACCTATCATCATATCCAGTTTGCTAGGCGTTCCGATGGGTGTTCAGGCAATACTCGATAGCATCAAGATTCGTAAGGGTTCAGAAAGGAGTGAAAATATCACGTTCAAGAAGGAGGCAATCACGGTTTGAACTCCTATAGATTTGTTACGTTTCTCACAGCTCGAATAACGGAACATAACCCCTTTTTCACTTGTTAAGCCTCACTGGGACTCGCATGCACCCCCACATTTTTATTATGTGTGCACCTACAATAATATTGCGATTTGCGTGCTCATCTCAGTTCCTCCTAACTCATGTCAAATGGCTCTTCAAACTCAGATATCAAACGGAGGTTATCAAAATGATAAGATCACAAAGATCTAATGACTACGACACACCTACTACGCATCATAGAGTAAACAAGCAATCCATGCCATCACGCTATAGTGACGAGTGTGTGTTTGTATGTTACGTCATAAACAAATGTGTACTAGTCATGTAATGTATGCAACAGTGAGAAAGACGAACCTTGCAATCTGGAGCTGAGTATCATGGTCGTATTCACGTATTCAGAACTGTTCGGTTATATCTGGTTTTATAAAAACATTTTTAAAACCGAGTTCACTATAACCAGTGGCTCTGATACCAAACTGTCACACCCCCAAAAATACCCCAAGCGGAAACCCCCGCGAGGCGTGTGATGTTCCAGGATCCAGCCACCAATCACATTGAACTCATACAAGATTTTAAATGAAACTTTCATTCATTAACATAAAGTGTTACAAAACAGTAATTACAAATCTTCGTATTCAGCGGAAGCATAAATCGTTAGTTAAGTGTTTCATAAACCATATGTATGATAACCATTAGACTCGTCTCGCGATTCCATGTGTCTCGACCCATGACCACTCCAGCATCCCAGACAGCAAGTTCCACATCCACACATACCTATAACCTGTGAGCATGCACACACGTGTATCAGACAACACTGGTGAGTTCATAGTTTTACGAAAACGTTAGTTACCAAGTGTTTAATTCCGTTCATTGATTTCAATGTTGATAATACCCCGGATACAAGACTGCTCCAGATTTATTTTGCCCGTTCCCCAATGCTCCTATCAAAGCATTGGGCATGACTGAGTCATTAGTTCACACCCGTCCTCTCAGGTACGGGGTGAGGGTGACAAACCTAGATAGCACTACCAACTAATACTCTGTTACCTCTCAGGTAACAAACAGATGGGACTTAAAGGTGATAGGACGAGTGTATTATCCAACATTCCAGATTTACCCACAAGACGTATTCCTCTCAGGAATACCCATTTGATTTACCCAAAACCTATCCCTCTCAGGGATACCCAATGACTGTCCCAACCACCGGGACGCATGCTCAAGAGGAATGAACTCACCTTTGATTTGCTCGGTATGTTAAATTACTTTACCCGTTCCAAGTTGGTCAACCAAACCCTACCGTGGTTACCAAAAATGATCAGTTTGTAAACACATACCCAATTCACGTATTTAACAAGTCACACAAAATATTATTGTCACGTAACACGTAGCAAATGCTTGGGTTTCATACACGTTTATAACACAAGTTCGTGTTTCCAACAATGGTTACCAATAACATCAGTTTTGCAATCAATCATCAGTTACTTATCTCACACAGTTGGTATCTATCACAAGATCACAGTATAACATGTAGCACATACCCAGTTCTATACATGTTCACATCTCATGTGAATATCACATAACAACTTACAACAGATGGGTGTTTTAATCACACAAGTTAAATCAGGATTCTCATTGTTAGTTATTATTACCCTGCATCAACGGTATTTTGTGAAAACAATAATCATCATCAGATGCATAATATTAATCTTTTGTTTCTACTTTTACGGCGAAGTGTCCCTTGTGACGAAAAACCAATATGTTTCGTCGAGCTACATATGACGAAAGACCCCTATCTTTCGTCGAGTTACCTGTGATGAAAAACACTATATTTCATCGGGAACAATCCTTCATCACCCCTAACAGACAGATGGTCACAATCCCCATTAATCAAGCATCATCAGTTACTAAATCTTTGGCATGCTCATCGGATCAAACAACAGTGTTTCTGTTTTTATTTTTACCAGTTCATCAAACCCTAATCGATGTTCATCAATAACACTAATATTGTTAACACATTATCATGAATTAACACAAGTCTAATGTTATGTTGTTATCATCTCAACCCAGCCGCTAACATCCTCGTTCTCACGTAATTCAGATTATCAATCCCCTTTAACCAATCAATTGACACATTAACAATCATTGCCAGGGTCTTATTACCGATTCATAAACCTACTAATATGAAATCCCAAATCATCATATCTAATCATAACAATCATCACAGGAAATCAAAACAGTCATCACATGTAATCACAACAATCAACACATGTAGACTACGACAACTAACATGAATTAAACACTAACCGAGAAGCCGAGTTGATTAGATTGCTTGAGACGCAAGAGGCTTCGAGATCCCTAGTAGTCGTCGCTCAGGAAAGAGAGGGAACAATAGGGTTTGTGTTCACAGTTACGATTATAAGAGGTTACATAATCTGAAAGGTGTGGGCCACTAGTGGGCTTGGGCCAAGGGTTTTGACGAAAGACCTTTTTCGTCGAGTAAGGTGATGATGAAAGACCTTTTTCGTCGAGACACCTCTTGGTGAAAAACCTCATGATGAAAAACCTCGTGATGAAAAACCTCATGATGAAAAACCTCATGATGAAAAACCTCGTGATGAAAAACCTCATGATGAAAAACCTCTTGGGATCTCGGGTTGTCACATCATTTACCAACTTGAAAGAAATTTCATCCCGAAATTTGATAAGCTAAGTGGTCGGAGAGGGAAAAGAAGTAATGAGTATATCAGGATGACTGTGGGTTTTTCCCGGGTACCACATATCTTCCCTAGCAAAAAGTATTAAGAATGGTGGTTTTTTCCCGATCAAATAGAAACCGAACTAAGAGTGATTTGAATATCATCATGACTTGGTTGGATTCGGTTCTTGTAGCATCCCTAACCAGAAGGATTCAGAGCGGGTGGTATTTGAATCTAGAATCATCCAGACTCGGTTGAGATCGAATCCTGTAGTTTCCCTAACTAGTAAGACTCGTTGGATTTGGATCCTCTAGCAACCCTAACTAGAAGGATTCAGAAGGGTGTTATCTGGATCCTAAATCATACAAACTTAATTGAATTCGGATCCTTTAGCTATCCGAGCCTACAAGATTCAGAATGAGTGGTTTCTGGATGCAATATCAACCAAACTAAGAGTGATTTGATATATTCACAACCAAATAAAAACAAGTACGGATTTTGATTTTGTAGCATCCCTAACAAGAACGATTCAGAACGGGAGGTATCCGGATTCTGAATCATGCATACTCGTTCAATTCGGATCATGTATCTTGCATAGCAAAAACGATTTAGAACGGGTGGTTTTGTCCCGATCAAATAGGAACCGAACTAAGAGTGATTTGAATGTTATTATGACTTGGTTGGATTCGGTTCCTGTAGCCTCCCTAACTATAAGGATCCAGAATGGGTGGTATCTGGATCTAGAATCATCCAGACTCGGTTGAGATCGAATCCTGTAGTTTCCCTAGCTTGCGGGATTCATAATGGGTGGTTTATGGATCCAATAGCAACCAAACAAAGAGTAATTCGGAAATCAGTAAGACTCGCTGGATTCGGATCCTATAGCAACCCTAACTAGAAGGATTCAGAAGAGTGTTATCTGGATCCTAAATCATACATACTTAATTGAATTCGGATCATTCAGCTATCCTAGCCTACATGATTCAGAATGATTGGTTTCTTGATGCAATTGCAACCGAACAAAGAGTGATTCGAATATCATTCATACTCGGTTGGATTTTGATTCTGTAGCATCCATAACAAGAACAATTAAGAACGGGAGGTATCCGGATTCTGAATCATGCATACTCGTTGAATTCGGATCATGTTGCTTCCCAAGCAAAAAAGATTTAGAATGGGTGGTTTTCCCGATCAAATAGAGACCGAACTAAGAGTGATTTGAATATCATTATGACTTGGTTGGGTTCGGTTCCTTTAGCATCCCTAACTAGAAGGATCTAGAACGGGTGGTATCTGGATCAAGAATCATCCAGACTCTGTTGAGATCGAATCCTATAGTTTCCCTAGCTTGCAGGATTCAAAATGGGTGTTTTATGGATCCAATAGCAACAAACAAAGAGTAATTCGGAAATCAGTAAGACTTCGCTGGATTCGGATCCAATAGCAACCCTAACCGAAAGGATTTAGAAGGGGTGTTATCCGGATCCTAAATAATCCATACTTAATTGAATTCGGATCCTTCAGCTATCCTAGCCTACAGGACTCAAAATGATTGGTTTCTGGATGCAATAGCAACCGAACAAAGAGTGATTCGAATATCATTCATACTCTGTTGGATTTTGATACTGTAGCATCCATAACAAGAACCATTCAGAACGGGAGGTATCCGGATTCTGAATCATGCATACTCGTTGAATTCGGATAACGTAGCTTCCCTAGCAAAAAGGATTTAGAATGGGTGGTTTTTTCCTGATCAAATGCAAACCGAACTAAGAGTGATTTGAATATCATAATGACTTGGTTGGATTCGGTTCCTCTAGCATCCCTAACCAGAAGGATTCAGAAAGGGTGGTATCTGGATCTAGAATCATCCAGGCTCGGTTGAGATCGAATCCTGTAGTTTCCCTAGCTTGCAGCATTCATAATGGGTGGTTTATGGATCCAACAGCAACCAAACAAAGAGTAATTCGGAAATCAGTAAGACTCCGCTGCATTCGGATCCTATGGCAACCCTAACCGAAAGGATTCAGAAGGGATGTTATCCGGATCCTAAATCATCCATACTTAATTGAATTCGGATCCTTCAGCTATCCTAGCCTACAGGATTCAGAATGTTTGGTTTCTGGATGCAATACCAACTGAATAAAGAGTGATTCGAATATCATTCATACCCGGTTGGATTTTGACTCTGTAGCATCCATAACAAGAACGATTCAGAACGGGAGGTATCCGGATTCTGAATCATGCATACTCGTTGAATTCGGATCTCGAGCTTCCCTAGCAAAAAGGTTTTAGAATGGTGGTTTTTTCCCAATAAAATAGAAACCGAACTAAGAGTGATTTGAATATCATTATGACTTGGTTGGATTCGATTCCTCTAGCATCTCTAACCAGAAGGATCTAGAATGGGTGGTATCTGCATCTAGAATCATCCAAACTCGGCTGAGATCGAATCCTGTAGTTTCCCTAGCTTGCAGGATTCATAATGGGTGGTTTATGGATCCAATAGCAACCAAACAAAGAGTAATTCGGAAATCAGTAAGACTCCGCTGGACTCGGATCCTATAGCAACCCTAACCGAAAGGATTCAGAAGAGGTGTTATCTGGATCCTAAATCATCCATACTTAATTGAATTCGGATCCTTCAGCTATCCTAGCCTACAGGATTCAGAATGATTGGTTTCTGGATGCAATACTAACTGAACAAAGAGTGATTCGAATATCATTCATATTCGGTTGGATTTTGACTTTGTAGCATCCATAACAAGAGCGATTCAGAACGGGAGGTATCCGGATTCTGAATCATGCATACGCGTTGAATTCGGATCATGTAGCTTCCCTAGCAAAAAGGATTTAGAATGGGTGGTTTTTTCCCGATCAAATAGAAACCGAACTAAGAGTGATTTGAATATCATAATGACTTGGTTGGATTCGGTTCCTCTAGCATTCCTAACCAGAATGATTCAGAACGGGTGGTATCTGGATCTAGAATCATCCAGACTTGGTTGAGATCGAATCCTGTAGCTTCCCTAGCTTACAGGATTCAGAATGGGTGGTTTATGGATCAAATAGCAAGTAAACAAAGTGTAATTCGCAAATAATTCAGACTCGGCTGGATTCGGATTCTATAGCAACCCTAACCAGAAGGATTCAGAAGCGGTGTTATCCGGATCCCAAATCGTTCGTACTTGATTGAATTCGGATCCTTTAGCTTTCCGAGCCTACAAGATTCAGAATGAGTGGTTTCTGGATGCAATATCAACCGAACTAAGAGTGATTTGATATATTCACAACCAAAGAAAAACAAGTACGGATTGATTTTGTAGCATCCCTAACAAGAACGATTCAGAACAGGAGGTATCCGGATTCTGAATCATGCATACTCGTTTAATTCGGATCATGTATCTTGCCTAGCAAAAAGGATTTAAAACGGGTGGTTTTTTCCCGATCAAATAGGAACCGAACTAAGAGTGATTTGAATATTATTATGACTTGGTTAGATTCGGTTCCTGTAGCATCCCTAACTAGAAGGATCCAGAACGGGTGGTATCTGGATCTAGAATCATCCAGACTCGGTTGAGATCGAATCCTGTAGTTTCCCTAGCTTGCGGGATTCATAATGGGTGGTTTATGGATCCAATAGCAACCAAATAAAGAGTAATTCGGAAATCAGTAAGACTCGCTGGATTCGGATCCTATAGCAACCCTAACTAGAAGGATTCAGAAGGGTGTTATCTGGATCCTAAATCATACATACTTAATTGAATTCGGATCATTCAGCTATCCTAGCCTACAAGATTCAGAATGATTGGTTTCTTGATGCAATTGCAACCGAACAAAGAGTGATTCGAATATCATTCATACTCGGTTGGATTTTGATTCTGTAGCGTCCATAACAAGAACGATTAAGAACGGGAGGTATCCGGATTCTGAATCATGCATACTCGTTGAATTCGGATCATGTAGCTTCCCTAGCAAAAATGATTTAGAATGGGTGGTTTTTCCCGATCAAATAGAAACCAAACTAAGAGTGATTTGAATATCATTATGACTTGGTTGGGTTCGGTTCCTGTAGCATCCCTAACTAGAAGGATCCAGAACGGGTGGTATCTGGATCAAGAATCATCCAGACTTGGTTGAGATCGAATCCTATAGCTTCCCTAGCTTGCAGGATTCAGAATTGGTGGTTTATGGATCCAATAGCAACAAACATAGAGTAATTCGCAAGTCATTAAGACATAGCTGGATTCGGGTCCTATAGCAACCCTAACTAGAAGGATTTAGAAGGGGTGTTATCTGTATCCCAAATCATCCGTACTTGATTGAATTCGTATCTTTTAGCTATCCTAGCCTGCAGGATTCAGAATGATTGTTTTCTAAATGCAATAGCAACCGAACTAAGAGTGATTCGAATATCATTCATACACGGTTGGATTTTGATTCTGTAGCATCCCTAACAAGAACGATTCAGAATGGGAGGTATTCGGATTCTGAATCATGCATACTCGTTGAATTCGGATCATGTAGCTTCCCTAGCAAAAAGGATTCTGAATGGGTGGTTTTTTCCCGATCAAATTGAAACTGAACTAAGAGTGATTTGAATATCATCATGACTTGGTTGGATTCGGTTCCTGTAGCATCCTTAACTAGAAGGATTCAGAACGGGTGGTATCTGGATCTAGAATCATCCAGACTCGGGTGAGATCGAATCCTGTAGTTTCCCTAGCTTGTAGGATTTAGAATGGGTGGTTTATGGATCCAATAGCAACCAAACAAAGAGTAATTCGGAAATCAGTAAGATTCCGCTGGATTCGGATCCTATAGCAACGCTAACCGAAAGGATTCAGAAGGGGTGTTATCCGGATCCTAAATCATCCATACTTAATTGAATTCGGATTCTTTAGCTATCGTAGCCTACAGGATTCAAAATGATTGTTTTCTGGATGCAATAGCAAGCGATGTAAGAGTGATTCGAATATCATTCTTACTCTGTTGGATTTTGATTCAGTAGCATCCCTAACAAGAACGATTCAGAACGGGAGGTATCCGGATTCTGAAACATGCATACTCATTGAATTCAGATCACGTAGCTTCCCTAGCAAAAATGATTTATAACAGGTGGTTTTTTCCGATCAAATAGAAACCGAACTAAGAGTGATTTGAATATCATCATGACTTGGTTGGATTCGGTTCCTGTAGCATCCCTAAGTAGAAGGATTCAGAACGGGTGGTATCTAGATCTAGAATCATCCAGACTCGGTTGAGATCGAATCCTGTAGTTTCCCTAGCTTGCAGGATTCATAATGGGTGGTTTATGGATCCAATAGCAACTAAACAAAGAGTAATTCGGAAATCAGTAAGACTCCGCTGGATTCGGATCCTATAGCAACCCTAACCAAAAGGATTCAGAAGGGGTGTTATCCGGATCCTAAATCATCCATACTTAATTGAATTCGGATCCTTCTGCTATCCTAGCCTACAGGATTCAGAATGATTGGTTTCTAGATGCAATAGCAATCGAACAAAGAGTGATTCGAATATCATTCATACTCGGTTGGATTTTGATTCTGTAGCATCCATAACAAGAACGATTCAGAACGGGAGGTATATGGATTCTGAATCATGCATACTCGTTGAATTCGAATCTTGTAGCTTCCCTAGCAAAAAGGATTTCGAATGGGTGGTTTTTTCCGATTAAATAGAAATCGAACTAAGAGTGATTTGAATATCATAATGACTTGGTTGGATTCGGTTCCTCTAGCATCCCTAACCAGAAGGATTCTGAACGGGTGGTATCTGGATCTAGAATCATCCAGACTCGGTTGAGATCGAATCCTGTAGCTTCCCTAGCTTACAGGATTCAGAATGGGTGGTTTATGGATCAAATAGCAAGCAAACAAAGTGTAATTCGCAAATAATTAAGACTCGGCTGGATTCGGATCCTATAGCAACCCTAACCAGAAGGATTTAGAAGGGGTGTTATCCGGATCCCAAATCATCCGTACTTGATTGAATTCGGATCCTTTAGCTATTCTAGCCAACAAGATTCAGAATGAGTGGTTTCTGGATGTAATATCAACCGAACTAAGAGTGATTCGATATATTCACAACCAAAGAAAAACAAGTACGGATTTTGATTATGTAGCATCTCATTTATTATATTATCATTTTTCAAACAAATTAATTAATATTTTAGAGGTGTAAATGAGATAAGCCAAGGCAAGAGAGAAAGATGGTGAACCCTGGCCATCACATGCTACTGGGGTTCATGAGTGAGGACGAAGATAGTCGAAGCACGATCAAAGCAGTTGATAAGGCGGTTGATTAGGGTGACACGAGAGGGCGGTGTGGTGGTTTTGGGTGTTTCAGCACAAATAAGTGTGTGGAAAACTGGTAGCATGTGTAAACACTATGGGTGAGTTCTACAATGTTACGCATCTTTATCGAGATGAAACATACAATAGACGAACTTGTAGATATATATGTTGTCTACAAAGTATGAATTATCTTCCTTTCATATTATCTTCATGTTTATACCAACTTGCAATGTTTATATGCATTAATCTTTACATTGAAATGTTTATTTTTCAGGGTAGTGCACTTGTAGGACGGATATGTTATTAGCCAAGCATAGTGTAAACAGAAAACTTTTATCATAGAAAAGTAGAGCATAGACACATATTTGTAAATGTAAATATTTTGACTTTTTTTTCTTTTTTGTGTTTTTTTTTTAGATTTTTACCTCCTAATTTTCAGTATTGACCCTTATGGCCTATTAACTTTTTAAAGATTTAATAATCGAGTTTACGTGTTTGTTTTTATATATGTCTCGGTATAATTTTGAGTTGATTTACGTTTTGACATAAAATTTTCCTATAAAATTTTCCGGGAAATGAGTTGGGTCATTTATAATATGTTCTTATGCTTATTATTGCGTACATAACATTTTAACATAATATGTTTATTTTTCCAAAAATGAGTCCAATAAAATATAATACGTTTTCGTGATTATTTTTATGTATATTTTTCAATTTTTCTATGTTTCAATGTAAATTTTGTTCAGAAACGACTCAGGCCAAATATAATACGTTTTCTTTAGATGATATAGATTCGAGTTACTTTACGTTTTGACACTGTCGCAACGTGTCGTACCATTCTTTAACTTAAAATAACAATATTTTCTTATGTGCTTATTTTTATGCATGTGTTGATATAATTTCAAGTTGGGTTACATTTAGACGTAAATTTTCATTAAAGTTATGTTTAAGTGTTTCCATTTACAATTAATTTAAAATCAACCCATACAGCTGTCCAATTAAAATTTATTTTTATGGACCAAATATAATACGTTTACATTAGATGGTATAATTTCGAGTTACTTTATGTTTTGACGCCGTCACAACGTGTCGTTTTCATTAGATGGTATAGATTCTTTAACTTAAATAACAATATTTTCTTATGTAAGCTTATTTTTATGCATGTGTTGGTATAATTTCAAGTTGGGTTATGTTTAGACTAAATTTTCATTAAAATTATGTTTATGTATCCATTTACAATTAATTTAAAATCAGTCCGTACCGCTATCAAATTTAAATTTATCTTTATTGTTTTTAGTCGAAGTAAAACATGTGTAGATATTCTCTTTTTAAGTATACTTCTGCTATACTGAACAAATAGCTATCGACCAAAACCTTATAGGTGCGCAGCATAGTGCAGTTAATCTTACTAGTTCCTTATAAGATTGAGCTTCGTTATAGCATTCTCCTCTTTGTTGGTAATTCTTCTGTAATCCCTTGGTGGTTACCGACAAATCATCGTCACACACTCTAAACAAAAGAAAAACGAGTACTAATATGTTGGTAATCACTCAGTAATTACTAATTACCAAGTGGTCACAGAACGATAGCATTAACTAACAAAAAATATTTAATACCCTGCAGTAATCATTTTAATGTATAATGATAAATGATACTTTCAATTTCAAAAGTAGCAACCAATGCTTAGAACAAGGCAACAACATGCACATAAAACTGGTTCAGAACAGCATTGTACATACCACAATTGTAGAGTTTATAGCAAAACATTTGTCAATAGCTGAATCAAAATATAGTAAAAAATGAATGATTAAAATTTGAGATATAACGATTTTGAGGCTCAGATTTGTAAACAATCGAACAAATCTGATCAACAGCAGCAACAATACAGTGAACGGTTTTAGGTGCCCAACTTTGCTTAAAACCTCCGTACCCTTTCTCAATCAATAAATAAATATGTATGCTTTTGGTTTCTGTACAAAAATCATCAGCTCAACATTCATTATGAGGCTCAGATCTGTAAGAAAACAAACAAAAGAGACGCACCGCCATGGCTGCAAACTTACTAGATGCAATGCAAAACAGAGAGATATAAATCTTTGTTTCACATAACCATCCGAGTTGCCCTGCCAAGATGCATATAATCTCAAATTTGTTCCAATGCCTAGAGAAATCACTGAATTTATCACCATAGCCTTTCTTGCATTAAACAAACCTAATGGGTTTTATGCATCAAAATACATATCGAGCACCTTTCATCAGACCGTTTAACCCGTTAGACATAACCCAAATCAAACCAGCTACAGTTGCAAACTTACCACTTTCAATGTGAAGGATAAAAAATCATTCACATAGCCATGCAGTTTGCCATTCCCATAGTTGTTAATAGCGAATAGCGACAAATAGCGATAAATAGCGGGCGGCTATTTTACACATAGCGATACACTAGGAAAAAAAAATGTTATACGTAGAATACCCGGGTATATATGCTATTTTACATGTATATTTAACAAAAACTTAAAATCCAGCTATTTTATAGCTATATTAAAATTGTTATTTATGTTAAAAGAAAATAAATAAATAAATTGTCGCTATTGTCGCTATCTATTGCTACAACCCTAATAGCGAGCCTAGACCTATACGCTACGTAGCGCACTATAGCGACCGCTACGGTCGTTGTTGACAACTATGGTCATTCCAAGAAAAGAATCATGTATAAATACACTATTTTATGGTTATCCGAATGTGAACCTGATGCATACTAGGGACCAATCAAAATCAGATAATCAGCTGTAACAAAACTAAAGCATACCTTTCTCGGCCTTTTGGCTAAGAACAATTGTAGTAGCCATTCTTATTAGTTTAGTAACAAAACTAATAAAGTAAAAAATCGGACTTCAAGACATAGATATTGCATCAATAACTGAAATTGTTTAAACTACAAATCAGAAAATAGATGTCGTTTCCTTTTGGGACATTGGCTCAGATCTGCAAAAAATATGAAAGCGGCAGACAAAGTGAATGAGGCTCCGGCATGGCTGCATCACAATCCGAGTTCCCCTGCCAAGATACGGGCTAACTTTCACACGCGTCCTCCGGTAACTTATTATGTTCGGAATAATTACCAAAATAAACATATTGTGGTTGTGAATATATAGAATCACCGGGGTAACCCTTTACCCAAAAAAAATAAACACATTGTGATGATTTGTTGCTGTTACGCTGTGTTTCCGAGTCCAATTTCAAAAGGTGGAAAAAAGCAACCATTGTACAAAACATGGTGATTGTTAGTGATGTATTTTATGCGTCATCTAAGTGATCAACTTTGTTTTCTAATCAAGGCAAGCATCAACTTAATGTGTGATATGAAAGATTAGCAGCCAACCCATCAAGCATATATGATCACACAAACAATGAAAGGACTGAAGACACCAACAATCGCAATTGATAATATAAACAATATCATAGAAGTTCATCGATGTCAACTTCAAAGCTACAAAAATCACTAGCACGATAGAAAACGGGGTGAAATGAAACTGGTTTAGAGCAACTTTGTATATACTACATTAATAGTTAAATCATAATCTTGTAAAAAATGAAATGATCAAAAATTGAGATGAAACTATTTGGAGGCTCATAATAAAACGATTATGAGGCTCAGATCTGTAAACAATCGATTAGAGTGGATAAACCCGCCATGGCTGCATACCTACCGGTTGCCATGTGAAACCACAAACTCATTCAATCAATCACATGACCATCTGGGTTGCCCTGCCAAAATGTGGATAATCTCTATCTTTGATCGAATTCACCCAGACGCATTGAAACTCATCATCACAGCCTCTTAAAATTCAAATGGAGCAACTTAATCCACGATTTTACATACCGAAGGAGCATCCATGTAATTAACTCAATAACAACAACAAAAACAATAACAATAATAATGATAATAATAATGATAATAATAATTATAGTAATAATAATAATAATAATAATAATAATAAATTTGGCAGCAGCAGAAGCAACAGACAACTGTTTTTCTTTGTTTGAATAGATGAAAGGGTTGTTGATTCATGAAGAAAAAAATCATTGGCTTCAAAGAGCGATATAAAACATAACCCAAATCAGCTACGGTTGTAAACAATAATGGTTTCAATGTGAAGGAACAAAAATCATTCACGTAGCCATATAGTGTGCCATGCCAAGAAACATCATGTACAGATACACTATTTTCATGTTATCCTAATGTGAACCTGATACATGATAATGAACAATCAAAATCAGATAATCAGCTGTAACAAAACTAATGCATTGACTAAGATCAAGTGTAGTATCTGTTCTTACCAGTTTAGTAACAAAACTAATAAAGTCAAAATCGGATTTCAAGTCGTACATATCGCATCATTGCATGACATCTTAGTAATGTTACCTTTCTCTGTGACTTTTAAGCCCGGAACTTTAACATGATTTCTCATGAACGGCTCAGATCTGTAAGGAGCTGTTTGTTTAGCTCTTAATGGAACTCTTAATGGTTCAGACCTCTTTACTCTTACTGGTTCAGCACACTTAATGATTCAAACTGTTTGTTTCGCGAGCAGATGTCTGAATGGTTAAAGACCTCTAATCTGAATTGGTCAGACATTTGTCTCTAAATAGTTAAGCATTACATTGGCTCTAAATAGTTCAGACCTCTTAATAGTTCAGCACTTAATGATTCAGACATCTTACTTGTTAAGCGCTTAACCATTCAGAAGATGCCAAACATCCCCTAAGTCTGGAATTGAACATATGGGATCGGGCACTGCCATGGCTGCAACTTCAATCGTGTTGCCCCGCCAAGTTACAAGCGCAGTTTCACCCAGAATGCGGTAACCCATGCTCAGAAAAATTAAATGCAGAAAACCTTCTTCATCGCCTAGGCAGTTTATATGGGCCTATGATGTTCACCTTGAATTGAAGTGATGGTTGATTGTAGAGGTGCACAAACCAGATTTTGAGACAAACTGACTCGGTCTCGGTCAACATAAGTCAAAACCAACTGGCAAACGCGGCAAACGACATTCCACTGGCGGATCTTTTCAGGCGGTGTGAAATGAGGCTTAGATCAGCAAAGAATTGCTAAAGAGGATAAATCTGCCATGGCTACAAACTTACCGGCTACAATGTGAAAGACACAAAATTATTTCACATAACCATGCAGATTGCCCCGTCAAGATGCAGACAATCTCAACTTTGCTCAAATCCACTTTACTGCAATGACATTCATCGTCACACGGTCAAAGCCTCTTAAAATGCGACAAATGTTCATCCTTCAACTTTGGTTTCTTCCCCTCATGGCTGTTGATTAATCGTGAACAACAGGGACAAAACAATCAGCTCAACATGATCGAATACTTTCATTATGAGGCTCAGATTTATAAACAACTGAACAAAACGGATACACCGCCATGGCTGCATACTTACTAGATGCAATGCAAAACAGAGAGATATAGATCTTTGTTTCACATAACCATCCGAGTTGCCCTGCCAAGATGCAGATAATCTCAAAATTGTTCAAATTTCAAAAATTGATCATCATAGGCTTTTAAATCAGGAAAAATCTTTGGCAGCAGCAGCAACAGACATAACTGTTTTTCTGTGTTTGAATAGATGAAAGGGTTGTTGATTCATGAGTATGATGGGATTTACTGAGTATGATGATGTTGTTGATTCATGAAAAAAAATCATTGCCTTCAAAGAGCGGCGTTGACTTTTAATAAAGTCAAAAATCGAACTTTAGACAGAGGAGGGCAACCACCCTTGAAAACCTTCTCCTCTTAAATCGCCTCATTTCGTCTGAGTGAGAATAATATTCAAGAACAAAGTGTGTTTTTTGGCTCAGATCTGCAAATAAGAAAGCGGACAAAGTGAGTCAGACACCGCCATGGCTGCACCACAACCCGTGTTGCCCCGCCAAGATACGGGCCCACTTTCACACAACATCCGCTAACTTGTTATTATTATGCTCGGAATAATAATATATCATAGGCAGAACAAACTCTTCATCGCCAACACAGATGCAGAGGTATATATACACAATTGACTGTTTCGTTACCAATGAGATAAGAAACCCAATGGGTTTTATGCATTAAAATACATATCGGGCGCACCTTTCATCAGGCCATTTAACCCGCTACACACAAAACATAACATAACCCAAATCAAACTGATAAGGCTATTTAACCCCGTAGACATTAACCCAAATCAGCTACGGTTGCAAACTGTAATGCTTTCAATGTGAAGGATCAAAAATCATTCACATTTCCATACAGTGTGCCATGCCAAGAAGCATCATGTACAGAACAATCAAAACTAATGCATGCCTTTCTCAACCTTTTGGCTAAGATCAAGTGTAGTATCTGTTCTTAACAGTTTAGTAACAAAACTAATAAGTCAATATCGGACTTCAAGTCGTACATATTGCATCATTGCATGACATCTTAGTGATGTTACCTTTCTCTATGACTTTTAAGCTCGAAATTTTAACATGATTTCTCATGAACGGCTCAGATCCCCTAAGTGTCTGGAACTGATCATATGGGATCGGGCACCGCCATGGCTGCAACATCAATTGTGTTGCCCCGCCAAGTTACAAGCACAGTTTCACCCAGTATGTGGTAACCCATGCTCAGAAAAACTAAATGCAGTAAGCTATCTTCATCGCCTAGGCAATTTATATGGGCCTATGATGTTCACCTTGAATTAAAGTGATGGTTGATTGTAGAGGTGCCCAAACCAGATTTTGAGACAAACTGACCCGGTCTCGGTCAACGTAAGTCAAAACCAATTGGCAAACGGCATTCCACTAGCGGATCTTTTCATACGGCGTGAATTGAGACTTAGGTGATGTTTGTTTTTTAACATATGTACTATGTAGACTTCTAAAATAAACTGGTGGTGGTGGACGGTGGGTGGTGGTAGTGGTGGACGATGGTGGTAGACGGTGGTGGTGGGTGGTGGATGGTGGTGATGGACGGTGGTGGTGGTGGACGGTGGTGTGGGTGGTGGTGTCTGCGCGTGGTCGCTTTTTAATAAAACGTCTTCGGAAAAACAAACAGTCTGCAGATGCGCAGTGCAGACAGAAGAGCCTGCGCAGACCTTTTTTACCACCTTAGATCAACAAACAATTGCTAAAGAGGATAAATCCACCATGGCTGCAAACTTACCGGCTACAATGTAAAAGACACAAAATTATTTCACATAACCATGCATATTGCCCCGCCAAGATGCAGACAATCTCAACTTTGCTCAAATCCACTTGACTGCAATGACATTCATCGCCACACGGTCACAGCTTCTTAAAATGTGACAAATGTGCATTCGTCAACTTTGGTTTCTGCCCCTCAAGGCTGTTGATTAATCGTGAACAACAGGGACAAAACAATCAGCTCAACATGATCGAATACTTTCATTATGAGGCTCAGATTTATAAACAACTGAACAAAACGGATACACCGTCATGGCTGCATACTTACTAGATACAATGCGAAATAGAGATATAAATCTTTGTTTCACATAACCATCCGAGTTGCCCTGCCAAGATGCAAATAATCTCAAAATTGTTCAAATTACTCAAATTGATCAACATAGCCTTTGAAAGCACATGACCATCCATATAATTTAGTCTAATAAACGGTAAAGGTAACAGTAATAGTAAGATCAACAGTAGCAATAGCAGCAACAATAAATACATTGAGATGTTTATCTGTAAGAAATCATTAGCTCAACATGATCCAATCCTTTCATTATGAGGCTCAGATTTGTAAAAAAAATCGAACAAAATGGAAACAGCACCATGGCAGCAAACTTACTAGATGCAATGCAAAACAGAGAGATATAGATCTTTGTTTCACATAACCATCCCAGCTGCCCTGCCAAGATGGACAATTATAGCCCACTAGACTACTCATTAAACATAACTCGAAATAATCAATTGAAGTGTGAAATGAGGCTCAGATCCGCAAACAATTAAGAAAAGTGGATAAATCCGGCATGGCTGCATACTTACCGGTTGCCATGTGAAACCACAAGACCATCCGGGTTGCCCCGCCAAGATGCGGATAATCTCATCTTTGCCCGATTTCACTCATCCGCATTGAAATTCATCATCACGGCCTCTTAAAACATGGAACTTTTTAATCCATAATTTGTTATATATCACAGGGACCATCCATGTAATTTTTAGGAGCACTTTCAAGATTTTCCAGGACCAACCGTGCAATTAACTCTAATAAATAATAATAATAATAATAATAATAATAATAATAACTGTTATCTTTGAAAGATGAAGGGTTGTTGATTTATGAAGAAAATCATGGGCTTCAAAGAACAGATATTTGACTATAAAAAGTCAAAATCGAAAATTGAAAGAGAAGGGCAACCACTCTTAAGAACCTTCTCCTCTGAAATCGCCTCATTTCGTTTGAGTCAAAATAATATTCGACAACAAAGTGTGTTTTTAGGCTCAAATCTGCAAATATGAAAGCGGACAAAGTGGGTCGGACACCGCCATGGCTGCACCACGACCCGTGTTGCCCCGCCAAGATACGGGCCCACTTTCACACAATGTCCGCTAACTTATTATTATTTTGCTCGGAATAATATATTTTATACAGAACAAAATCTTCATCGCCGAGGTATGTACATATATATAGAGAGAGAAAGAGAAAGAGAAGAAAGGGATAATTTGGTCAATTTCTCACAAGATGTTTGTTGTAGTTGTTCTGGATGCTGCTGTTGATCATGAAGGGCTGTTGATAAACGGTGAATAATGGGGAACGAATAAGTCATGGGCTCAACATCATAATGATGATGATGATGCAGTGGCAAGAAAGGTTGGTGGCAACCGCCCTTTTGAAACCTACCGTCCCTCTCGCCGGAGCCTCCTTCCTTCCGAGCAAATAACATTGTCCCCATTCGACTGTACATCACGCTGTAAATCAAAGTGTTGAGGTCATTTAACCCGCTAGACATAAAACATAACCCAAATCAGCTACGGTTGCAAATTGTACTGCTTTCAATTGAATGTGAAGGATCATGTATAGATACACTATTTTGGTGTGATCCTAACATTGTGAAATTGATGCATGATAATGAACAATCAAAATCAGATAATCAGCTATAAAAAAACTAATGCATGCCTTTCTCAGCCTTTTGGCTAAGATCAAGTACAGTGTCAGTTCTTAACAGTTTAGTAACAAAACTAATAAAGTCGTACATATTGCATCATTGGATGACATCTTAGTGATGTTACCTTTTCTACGACTTTTAAGCTCGAAATTTCCACATGATTTCTCATGAACGGCTCAGATACGTAAGTCTGGAACTGAACATATGGGATCGAGCACCGCCATGGCTGCAACATCAATCGTGTTGCCCCGCCAAGTTACAAGCGCAGTTTCACTGAGTATGCGGTAACCCATGCTCAGAAAAATTAAATGCAGAAAACTATCTTCATCGCCTAGGCAATTCATATGGGCCTATGATTGTAGTGAGGTGCACAAACAAAATTTTCAGACAAACTGACTTGGTCTCGGTCAACGTAAGTCAAAACCAACTGGCAAATGCCACAAACGACATTCCACTGGCGGATCTTTTCATGCGGTGTGAAATGAGGCTTAGATCAGCAAACAATTGCTAAAGTGTCGTTGGTTGTTTTCTTGGATGTCCTAGTCTTGGTTTGTCTTGACTAGTAGTGTGTCAGTGTCTTGGCACACCCTGTTTTTTTGTTTGGTGATTTATAAAATTTACCGGGGTAACCCTTTACCCAACAATTGCTAAAGAGGATGAATCCGCCATGGCTGCAAACTTACCGGCTACAATGTGAAAGACACAAAATTACTTCACAAAACCGTGCAGATTGCCCTACCAAGATGCAGACAATCTTAACTTTGCTCAAATTCACTTGACTGCAATGACATTCATCGTCACACGGTCACAGCCTCTTAAAATGTGACAAATGTTCATCCTTCAACTTTGGTTTCTTCCCCTCAAGGCTGTTAATTAATTGTGAACAACGGGGACAAAGTAATCAGCTCAAAATGATCCAATGCTTTCATTATGAGGCTCAGATTTATAAACAACCGAACAAAACGGATACACCACCATGGCTGCATGCTTGCTAGATGCAATGCGAAATAGAGATATACATCTTTGTTTCACATAACCATCCGAGTTGCCCTGCCAAGATGCAGATAATCTCAAAATTGTTCAAATCACTAAAATTGATCATCATAGCCTTTTAAATCACGAAAAATCTTGTAGCTTATTTAAATCATGACGACTCGGATATATGGGCCTTGCGATAATCTAGAACGTGTATATTGGTAATCAGCCTATAACATCAATAGTTGTTAATGGCTAATAGTGACAAATAGCGATAAGGTACCTATATGCTATATAGCAATAAATAGCGGGCACTATCTTATAAATAGCGATATACTAGAAAAAAAATTAAAAATTTTATATGTATATTATATCAAAATACCCTGGTATATATGCTATCATACATTTAACAAAAACCTAAAATTCAGCTATTTTATAGCTATATTTAATTGCTATTTTTATTAAAAAAATCAAAATACCCTGGTATATAGACTATTTTACATGTATATTTAACAAAAACCTAAAATTCAGCTATTTTATAGCTATATTTAACTAGTTCTATACCCGTCCGATGGACAGGAATATTAATAGTATCATGACCCTAAAATGTGGGATGTTTTATCAAAAACATTCATAATTAGATTTATATCATGGCTAAAAACATACCAAACCAAAAGGTTGTAAGCAACTCCAATGAATCAAGTTGCATCAAGTCTTTAAATAAGTCTAGGTGGGGGTACATGACCAGGATGTGACTCGGTTTGCTAGTATATTAAAATGTAAGACTGAGTCGGCTCCCGTTAATAATCTTGGGCTGAATGTTGGGGCCAACATGAACTTGTACAGGAATTGGGCTCCAGTAATAGAAGTGGTGGAAAATCGGCTTTCGCTTTGGAAGGCTTCGGTCCTTTCTATAGGGGGGAGGCTTACGTTATTGAAGTCGGTCTTTGAATGCCTTCCGGTATAGTATTCTTCCCTTTATAAGGCTTCGTTAAGAGTTATTCATAAGCTTGATGGGTTGTGACACCATTTTGAAGAATTATTAGAGTGAGGAAATCCCCTGTATACATTTAGGATGGACACATGATCACCCTACATAGTATCAACATCAAATTTCTGAAAACCAACAAAAGAAGTGTTAACAGATTGGTGACAAGTAATATAGTAAACATAATAAGGAAATACTCAAGTTCTTGATACACCTGATGGTCATGAAAATCGACAAACAACTCATCATACGACTTCAGTAACCGAATGGTTAGGGTGGTCACTGATGATTCCCCACGGGGTAGGAGTTCAGCTTTTGTAGCGTGGCCAAAATCACAATCCGAACGTAGCTTGTTAGCTAAAATGGTGACGTTCTCAAACTCTTCCCCACATAATGTGCGGAAAATTCCTACCCGAAATGACACATCAAAAATTTAAGTCATGGGTAATAAGTCCAAAGGTAGTGGGGAAGCGAGTTTCAATCTAAAAAACCTTACCACAGAGCTTCTTTTCATCTATAAGGCTGCTTGCATCTTCAAGAATTTTGATCTCAAACGATGCAGGACCAACTTGTTTCTTTAAGTATTAAAGTATAACATTAGCTTCAGGAAGGTCTTTATATTCTTGCACAACTTCTCTGTTTTTCAAGATCTTGATTGTGGGGAAACCTTGTATTTCAAATTGTTCTGCAAGTCCTTTGCTTTCTTTAGCAATGGCATCAACCTTCGCTAAAGTAACTGGAGGATCATATGGCTTGACAACACAGATGCAGCCTCTTTTCATACTGCACGAATATAATACAACGCGTAAATCATTACTCTTTGACATCCTGCATTTAAAAAAAAAAAGGGATAACTTAACTTCCTAAGTTGGCCATCCAAGAAACAGGATAGATACCTCTGGCTCTGGTGCAAGATTCTTACAGTGGCCGCACCGGCCAAAGGACACAGTTTACAAAAGTTCGCAATGGATCCTATTTCATTAGTTAATGGTGAGCAAGGTGAACTTTAAACACCAAAATTTTTATAACGAATATACATAGTTGTTAAAAGTCATCGCCTCTTGCGCCTAGGCCCATTTTTCAGGAGAGGCGAGGCAATTGCGCCTTGAGTCAAGGAAATTGAGCTTTAATTCTCCAAGTGATGATTCCGGAGTAGATTCCGACGCGATTCCTAGAAGCCTAAGAGTTTCCGACCAAATACTCCAAATTTTGGCAAGATTCCAGCCAAATTTCTATTGTTATCTAATGAAAATCACTTTTCTACACCAATACACTAATATTTTAGAACTTTTGGTACCCAATAGATGATGTTAAATGTTATATAACAGGTTTTGGTTTATTTTCTTTGTAGAATATTATTATTTTTCTAGTACATAATAATTTTTTTTTCATTGTGCGCTTTTATTTTCTCAGGCTCTCCTTTTTTTGCGCCTAGGCCCCAGGCGAGGCCTATGCGCCTTGAGTGTGCCTAGCACCTTTAATAACTATGCGAATATATATACACAAACACACCAAATGAAACTCATGATGAGGTGGACTATAGTATTTGAAATACTCAGTTGTAAGTACATCCCTACATTTAAGCAATAAAACCTCGTTGCATGAATCACACAAATAAAACCTAATCTAGATGCCCTACTAATTTCTCCTTTATTTGTTGCGATTATGTGTGAACTACAAAGTTAGATCTGCGTCTAAAATCACACACACAAACGCAAACACAAACAGAACAATATTCTCACAAATTTACAAGCAAACAAACAAATAAACCAATCGAAACACATGCAATTCCTTGAATTTCAACTTGAAGATAATTAGTCTGATGTCATCTTAACTTCTCTTCCATTTATTATTCTTTCATATTCTGGTGGGAAGCTTGAACAAACCAGGGGGAACCAATATTGCTCACACATAATAGCTTCAACTTTTTGAGTTTTTGGCATCAACTAAAACATACAAAGAAAGTAAATTCTTTTGAATTAAAACCGTCCAATAAGTTTACTTGGCTTATATTGTCATAACCACCAAAGGACATTAATTGTTGACATGCGAAAACATCAAACTAAAAGCATGAGAGAAAAAAAAAACTCAAATTTTGACATATGTGACATCCTTTGCAAATTTATAAACTCCATCAGTTTTGAATATTCCGTTAGCAACTCAAACTATAATTTACATGTGCAATTATAAATTAAAAAATATGAGGATTTAAAATCACACCAGAAGTGGATGATAAGACATAGTATAGACATTCAGTTGCCTTTAAAGAAGTTAAAAAGTTTCTCATTTCTCGACCAACATCATACAATTAATTTTTCTTAAAGCTTTCTTAGTACAGAACCTAACTTCTTGCAATGAAGTGTACTTTAGAATCCATCTTAAAGACTGTTAATGTATAGTAGTCAAGTTCGTTAATACTTAAAAGAAGCAAGATAATTACCTTTTCGTATGGTGAAGCTGCTATGAAATTGGTTAACCACTGCTAGGCTAACTAAACTAAGCATTTCTACTCCAACGACATAGCACCAGCAACATCACGATACATTGACAAATGGTCCACGTTGTTTCCTTTCGGGAATATGAGCACTTGACGGACCAAGACCCCATGTCAGCGTAATAAAATAAAAACCACCACCACGGTGATATCTTACTGTGAAATGATCGAAAAATTAGATAGCAAATATCTATAGCTAAAACAAAAGATACCATTTATGTCCTCCGAAAACGAATAGAGTACAACTTTTTGCCAGTCAGTATTGGAGAAATTTCTATTGCCCAAGTGAACCTTACAAATGGTCGATCATCAACTATTGGTGCATTAACAGAATTGGCAGTTTCTTTCCCAAAAAAGAGGTACTACATAAGTTGGTTTACTAACCATCAATCAAATTACATATATCTACACGAGCACGAACACGAAATATACAGATTCACATACGGAAAACAAAACACAAATCGATGAGTACCTTCCATTAATTGAGTTCCAACGGTAGCAAACTCAAAATGTGGGACAAACATCTCTTCCTCTTCCGGCTGCAAAATTTACAAACCCTAATTTATCGCTGATAATCCGATATCCCTTCAATATGACATGCATCATTTATATCACAAATTAGCAGACCTGGAACGGTTACGAAGGTAGGGGTGTTGACATTGCTATCGAATACATGATTTTGGGAAGGATTTCTAGTCATTGGTGATCGAATTACAACAAATAGTCAAAAACAATTTCTGAGCATAAATAGATTAAAACAAAATTCGAACGAAAACAACTCAATAAATCAAATTCATACTTGGTAACCGCTTGGATCGATCCAATTTCACTACTGATACATGGTGGAAACACGAGATTCCGAAGCGTACGTATCAATTTCTGGATGGATCGGTGGATGATGAGTTTAGAGAGGGGGAAAATTAAGGGTTTAGAGTGAGAAAGGTGGATCGGTGTGTGTTTGTGAGTACATGTCCATCCAGGGATTAATTTGGATAAGGAAGAAAAGAAATCATGATTTTTTTTTTTTTTTTGAGAAAGATCGCACGTAATACAGGAGAAGAAGACTATTACCGGTTGTTCTTGTCTAATACGGTTTATGTGTGGTGCTAAACTGCAAGCTAACAGGATATTGATTGTGGCCTTAGTTCTTCGCGATATGTAAAGTCAAAAGAGAATTCAGAAACTGTCAAATAACCTCCCCTTCTAGAAGTTTTTATTGAATTACAAGGGTCAGGATTTAATCTTAGTTTGATCTAAGGGTTCAGATTTCTTGTTGTTCCCATTGACTTTAATGGGAACATAAGAATAGATAATTGCTATTTATAATAAAAAAATAAAGTGTTGTTATTCTCGCTATCCATCCCTACAACCCTAATAGCGACACTAGACCTATACGCTACATAGTGCGCTATAGCGATCGCTATTGACAACTATGATAATAACCAGCATTAGGTCAAGTGATGGTTGATTGTAGAGGTGCACAAACCGAATTTTGAGCAAAGCCTGCTTGGTTTCGGCCAACGTAAGTCAAAACCAACCGGCAATCGTACCGCTTTTGTGGGTTCAGTGCTGGCATCATTTAAAGTGCCAAAACCAAAAACATGACAGATGTATACCAGTACTATTGCCGATGTGATAAAACGATTATGAGGCTCAGATCTGTAAACAATCGAGCAGAGTGGATAAACGCGCCATGGCTGCATACCTACCGGTTGCCATGTGAAACGACAAACTCATTCAATCAATCACATAACCACCTGGGTTGCCCTGCCAAGATGCCCATCACATCTTTGCTCGATTTCACTCTAGACACATTGAAACTCATCATCACAGCCTCTTAAAATTGAAATGGAGCAACTTAATCTACGAAATTATATACCAAAGGAGCATCCGTGTAATTAACTCAACAACAACAACAATAATAATAATAATAAGTTTGGCAGCAGCAGCAACAGACATAACTGTTTTTCTGTGTTTGAATTGATGAAAGGGTTGTTGATTCATGAAAAAATATCATTGGCTTCAAAGAGCGATGTTTGACTTTTAATAAAGTCAAAATCGAACTTCAGACAGAGGAGGGCATCCATGTTGATTTATGAAGAAAATCATGGGCTTCAAAAAACGGATATTTGACTTAAAAAAAAAGTCAAAATCGGAGTTTGAAAGAGAAGGGCAACCACCCTTAAAAACCTTCTTCTCTGAAGTCGCCTCATTTCGTCTGAGTCAAAATAATATTTGAGAACAAAGAGTGTGTTTTTAGGCTCAGATCTGCAAATATGAAAGCAGACAAAGTGGGTCAGACACCGCCATGGCTGCACCACAACCCGTGTTGCCCCGCCAAGATACGGGCCCAGTGTTTCACACAATGTCCGCTAACTTTTATCATTATCTATGCTCGGAATTATAATATATTATATGCAGATTAGAACAAAATCTTTATCGCCGAGGTATAAATATATACAGTGAGAGAGAGAGAGAGAGAGAGAGAGAGAGAGAGAAAGAGAAGAAAGGGATAATTTGGTCATTTTCTCACAAGATGTTTGTTGTTGATCTGGATGCTGTTGTTCAAATCCCTGGAATTTAACATCACAGCCTTTTACGCATTAAACAAACAAACATACCAATGAGATGATAGAGGCTACTCCTAATGAGACAGGTTCTATGGGCAAAAATTACACATTGGGCAACTTTCATCAGGTGCCATTTAACCCGGCCAGGCATAAAACATAACCATGCAGTTTACTATGCCAAGAATAATCAAATAAAGAGGATAAAATCAGCTACGGTTGGAAGCTTACCGCTTTCAATGTGACAGATCAAAAATTATTCACATAGCCATGCAGTTTACTATGCCAAGAAGCATCATGTTTAGATACACTAATAATGCATAACTTTCTCAGCCTTTTGGCTAAAGATCATGTGTAGTATCTGTTCTTATCAGTTTAGTAACAAAATTAATGAAGTCGCACTCGGAATTCAAGTCGTAAATATAGCATCATTTCATGACATCTTAGTGATGTTATTACCAACCTCAGTCTGCTACAGATGTGGTCCGTGGTCCGCAGACTGTAGACATTTTACCTCTGAAAAAACAAGCAGCACCTTAATCTCAAAACCTCAACATGATTTCTGGTGAGAGGCTTAGATATGCAAAATCTAGAACTACAGAAAGGGGACCGGACACCGCCATGGCTGCAACAAAAACCGTGTTGCCCAGCCAAGTTACGAGCCGAGTTTCACCCAGCATCCGATAACCAAAGCTCAGAAAAATTTAATGCAGAAAACTATCTTCATCGCCCAGAATTTATATCGGCTATAGAGGTGCACAAACCGGCAATGGGCATTTGGTCTAGAGGTATTAGAGGGCGAGGGTTCAAACACCAAGATGGACAATTATAGCCCACTTGAAGTGTGAAATGAGGCTCAGTCGCTCAGATCTGCAAACAATCAAGAAAAGTGGATAAATCCGGCATGGCTGCATACTTACCGGTTGCCATGTGAAACCACATGACCATCCGGGTTTCCCCGCCAAGATGCGGATAATCTCATCTTTGCCCGATTTCGCTCATCCGCATTGAAATTCATCATCACGGCTTCTTAAAACATGGAACTTTTTAATCCATAATTTGTTATATATCACAGGGACCATCCATGTAATTTTTTAGGAGCAATTTCAAGATTTTACAGGACCAACCATGCAATTAACTCTAATAAATAATAAATAATAATAATAATAATAATATAATAATAATAACTGTTATCTTTGAAAGATGAAGGGCTGTTGATTTATGAAGAAAATCATGGGCTTCAAAGAACGGATATTTGACTAAAAAAAGTAAAATCGGAATTTGAAAGAGGGCAACCACCCTTTAAAACCTTCTCCTCTGAAAATGCCTCATCTCGGTCTCGGTCAACGTAAGTGAAAACCAACTGGCAAACGCCGCAAACGGCATTCCACTGGCGGATCTTTTCATGCGGTGTGAAATGAGGCTTAGATCAGCAAACAATTGCTAAAGAGGATAAATCCGCCATGGCTGCAAACTTACCGGCTACAATTTGAAAGACAAAATTATTTCACATAACCATGCAGATTGCCCCGCCAAGATGCAGACAATCTCAACTTTGCTCAAATCCACTTGACTGCAATGACATTCATCGTCACACGGTCACAACCTCTCAAAATGGGACAGATGTTCATCCTTCAACTTTGGTTTCTTCCCCTCATGGCTGTTGATTAATTGTGAACAACGGGGACAAAGTAATCAGCTCAACATAATCCAATACTTTCATTATGAGGCTCAGATTTATAAACAACTGAAAAAAACGGATACACCACCATGGCTGCATACTTGCTAGATGCAATGCAAAATAATAATAAGTTTGGCAGCAGCAACAGACATAACTGTTTTTCTGTGTTTGAATAGATGAAAGGGTTGTTGATTCATGAGTATGATGGGATTTACTGAGTATGACGATGCTGATGATGTTGTTGATTCATGAAAAACAAATCATTGGCTTCAAAGAGCGGTGTTTGACTTTTAATAAAGTCAAAAATCGAACTTTAGACAGAGGAGGGCAACCACCCTTAAAAACCTTCTCTTAAATCGCCTCACTTCGTCTGAGTGAGAATAATATTCAAGAACAAAGTGTGTTTTTTTGGCTCAGATCTGCAAATAAGAAAGCGGACAAAGTGAGTCAGACACCGCCATGGCTGCACCACAACCCGTGTTGCCCCGCCAAGATACGGGCCCACTTTCACACAACATCCGCTAACTTATTATTATTATGCTCGGAATAATAATATATTATATGCAGAACGAAATCTTCATCGCCAACATAGATATACAATTGACTGTTTTGTTACCAATGAGATAAGAAACCCAATGGGTTTTATGCATTAAAATACATATTGGGCGCACCTTTCATCAGGCCATTTAACCCGCTACACACAAAACATAACCCAAATCAAACTGTTGAGGCCATTTAACCCGCTAGACATAAAACATAACCCAAATCAGCTACGGTTGCAAACTGTAATGCTTTCAATGTGAAGGATCAACAATCATTCACATAGCCATACAGAGTGCCATGCCAAGAAGCATCATGTACAGATACACTATTTTGGTGTGATCCTCACATTGTGGAAAAACCCTAAACTAAAGCAGCCGCCGTCCTCTTGTCTATCTCCTCCCCTGTTCGCTCCTCCATCTTCTAAACCTAAAAAACAAACAGCCGACAGACAGATCTTTCATTCTACGATTCAGCAGGGAAGGTAAGGTTCGATCAGCAGGTAAGCTTCGATTCAACAACTTCGATTAGCCACCATTTCTTCTCTATCACGATTGAATTCTCTATCACCAGCGAATTATGTGACTATAGTTGGGCCTGTAATATCGGTGAGATGACCGATATCAGAAATACAAAATATCGGCGATATATCGGTATATATCACTGATATTATCGCCACCGATATTAATACCAATTTTTCAAACCGATATGCCAGCTAAGGTCCGATAACCGATATATCGGTGAGATATCACCGATATATCGCCGAGATTGACTGCATAGATTAATCGTGAACAACGGGGACAAAGTAATCAGCTCAACATGATCCAATACTTTCATTTATGAGGCTCAGATTTATAAACAACTAAACAAAACGGATACACCGCCATGGCTGCAAACTTACTAGATGCAATGCAAAACAGAGAGATATAGATCTTTGTTTCACATAACCATCCGAGTTGCCCTGCCAAGATGCAGATAATCTCAAAATTGTTCAAATCACTAAAACTGATCATCATAGCCTTTTAAATCACGAAAATCTTGTAGCTTATTTACATCATGACGACTGGGATACATGGGCACGTGTATATGCCACATTAATATTCCAGAATACATCTTTGATCTTATCTTTGTTTGGATTTCCTTTTTCTGTTCATTTTTCAATAGTTAACTCATAATTTTGTAAAAAAATGAAATGATCAAAAATTGAGATGAAACCATTTGGAGGCTCATAATAAAACGATTATAAGGCTCAGATCTGTAAACAATCGAACAGAGTGGATAAATCCGCCATCGCTGCATACCTACTGGTTGCCATGTGAAACCACAAACTCATTCAATCATTCACATGACCATCTAGATGGGATTGAATAGATGAAAGGATTGTTGATGAAAGGATTGTTGATTCATGAGTATGATGGGATTTACTGAGTACGATGATGATGTTGATTCATGAAAAAAAAAAAAAACCATTGGCTTCAAAGAGCGACGTTTGACTTTTAATAAAGTCAAAATCGAACTTTAGACAGAGGAGGGCAACCACCCTTAAAAACCTTCTCCTCTTAAATCGCCTCATTTCGTATGAGTGAGAATAATATTCGAGAACAAATTGTGTTTTTTTGGGCTCAGATTTGCAAATAAGAAAGCGGACAAAGCGAGTCAGACACCGCCATGGCTGCACCACAACCGTGTTGCCCCGCCAAGATACGGGCCCACTTTCACACAATATCCGCTAACTTATTATCATTATGCTCGGAATAATAATATAGTATATGCAGAACGAAATCTTCATCGCCAACACAGATGCAGAGGTATAGATATACAATTGACTGTCTCATTACCAATGATAATGATGAACAATCAAAATCAGATAATCAGCTGTAACAAAATTAATGTAACACCTGTGTCACTGCGGCCATCAAACAAATGCCAAGCCAATGGAATATTGTATTTCATACTTGG
>JARYGA010029848.1:0-29875 GCA_030545235.1 Helianthus tuberosus
ACACAACCCAAACCTTTCTTTGAGGCATCACTATAAATTTGAAACCCCCCGGTGCCTTCCGATACAGCAAGAATTGGAGCTGTGACCAATCGATTCTTTAACTCCTCAAAGCACTTTTCACGTTCCTAATTCCATTCAAATTTCACACCTTTTTCGTACCAGTTGAGTTAAAGGTAAAGCCAATGATGAGAACCCTGCAACGAAACGTCTGTGATAACCAGCCAAACCTAAGAGGCCCCTTACTTCGGTTACCGTATTAGGTTTTGGCCAACTAGTAATAGCCTCAACTTTAGACGGATCCACCTCGATTCCATTTGCCGAGACCACGTGACCAAGAAATGTCACTCGCTCCAACCAGAATTCACACAGTCCGACTTACAAATTCTAAAACAACCTGAAGAAAAGAAAAGGTACAAAAATAAGAAATCTAATAGTTCACAAAAAAATAAGTAAAGTCTTCAATTCACAGATCCAAAGCCTAGTCGCTCTCTGCGCACAACCCGATCACCCCTGATTACATGCCGCGAAAAGACAAAAATGCGGCTGAGCTCATGGCCCAGTGCTCGGATGCAGAACAAAATGGACAAACATAATAATTCGAATAATAAAGATAGTAAAAAATCATTTTTTTATAAAGTTCCTCCGACTGATAGCTCCACCACACCAGAATAAGACAAGAAATAAAGGCTGAATCAACAAGGGTTAGGAATATTTTATACCGAGTACCCTACAGATCAAAATATCCAAAACACACCAAATTTTATCTCATCTCACATTTCATTACATATCAAAATGACACACTAGATTGGCCACTCTAGTGAATCCCAAAATCGGAAGGTATGTATGGCACTACACTACTCAACTACCCAAATAATCACATCATGTCGAATCGAATCCTAGGATGCATCCATACGCCTCCCAAATATTCCAAAGGCTCTCATGCGAGCATAAGTAATCCACAAACATATAATCTCATAACAAAATGGAGACGCCGTGAACTAATCACACCGTCACGGAAAGTGTCTTGCTATTGGTACCACAACAACATGCCTTGGTACCTCCATATGTAGTTGACTCGGTATCCCTATCTCCTGTCTACAAGTCTAGGGTTCTACGGTCGCTCCAGTGAACACATAATCCAACCTCACACCCAATGTATGTTCACCAAGCATAAAGAGCCTATGACAAAATATAATCAAAGCGATAGCACGCAAACGAATTTAATAAGTTTTCAGAAGCACACAACAATTTAACTCAATAGCAAGGAAACAGATCATACAAATGAGTCATAGATCAGCTTATAGATTTTATATAAAGAGATTAGCATGTATTTCGCACATAAATAGAATATCGCAGAACATCCGTACTGAATGAATGTCAAGAACTTCTAAAGTCTCAAGTCAAAGGTCCACCGACGTGCTCAACAAAATCTACACGAGTAATTATACACCTAAATTAGGAGTATTAAATAACGGTTCTGCTATTCTTTCTCAAAAACCCCCAACCTCGCTAATAGTTATTATTTATATATTGTTGGTAATATATTATTATTTTATTATCATTCATTGTTAGTATGGTTGGTTCTGTTACTTAGGAAAACAATTTAGCAAAATCATTAACTCAATATAACTGACATACTTTTAATAACTACATAAGTTAACTAAACCAACCAAGGACCATTTCAAAATAAATAAGGAGCTTTACAACTGAACTGGAACTTGATACTTCCAAATGGGGACTTCATATTCTTACCCTTAGTGACTTGGAATATTGGACCAGTAGACTAAACAAAGTGGGCCCACCGGAGATTATAAATTAGTAAACAGAATGCAGACTCAGAACGAACACGACTTGACCCGGTAGAGAGAAAAAGTGCAATAGGGCCTGACCCGTTTATTCATTTATTGAAATCTTTTGACCCATTTCTTAAAATCTGATTATGTAGCTACCAATAAATTGTTTATAATAATAAAAATCTAATCAGGTCATCTTTGTAAAATGCATATTCTTGATTTAGTAAACTCTTAAGGTTTATAAGGTGTAACCCGTGCTTGGTAATTATACGAGACCTTGGTTTGCTGGTTGTGTTTAAGAAAGGAAAATAATGGCTAGAGAAGTAGTAGGAAGTTTGGACATATAGCAAAAGGCCCAGCAAAGTGATCCGATTCTCCGGTCTAACATCATAAGACAGAACAAATAAATACAATTATTGAGCATATATTGTTCCTTTATAACTCTGAAATTATATTAGTATTTACTCAATTTCTATTTATGCCCATACCCTTCCTTAAAGCAGTGTCCAAATGGAATGAAAATACAACATGAGCAAGTTAATTGAGATTTACCTCAAGAATTTCAAAGGTTGCTGATCTGAATATTGTCACCCCAGATTCTTTACAGTAATGGCTTGAAGGTTGATTGGGCTCGAATAGACAGACGCAAGAATAACAAATGGGGCGTGTAGACTGATCAGGAGAAAGGGTTTCTGGTGAGATTGAAGTTGGTTGGATTCTCATAAGGCTTAGTAATGAGGAGATACAGGTGATTGCGATTTGTGAGCGGGAATTCCAGTAACGAACCGTTAAGGGCTTCATGGGGATATGGGGCAAAGTATTTGGGTTTGAAATTTTGGTTTGACTCTGTACATATGCTTATTATATGAATAATATAATTAATTTATTCATCGTTTTCTATTTTGTATATAAATTTACTGTTGGTTATTATTTCTCTCTCTCTCTATATATATATATATATATATATATATATTATGTATTCCAATAATTTAAGCACGGGTATTTCAACACTATCCCATTAAATTGAATTTCGTCCCCGAAATTCTAACGATGCCTAATAGAAATCCTAAGAACACGTCGGCTAGCTAAGACCTGGTTCGCACTAGAAAAGATTAATTTATTCGATTTTTGAAGGCTCTTATATCACATACCCCTAAAAGATGATTTCGTCCCTGAAATCTAATATAAAGTGTACCTTGTCTATCAGAATAAATGTGGATATCACTCCCGAATTGAGTCTTCGAGTTCCCATGTAGCCTCTCTTTCTGAATGATTCTTCCATAACACTTTCACAAATGGTATGGTTTTCCTTCGCCTTATCCGTTCTTCTCGTTCTAGGATTGTTTCTGCTTCTTCCTCGCACGAAAGGTCTTCTTGAATCTTATGGAGTGGGTATTCCACCACATGCAACAGGTGATAGTTGTAACCTCTTAAAGTAGACACGTGGTATACATTATGCACATGCGATAGTGATGGAGGTAAAGCGATGCGGTAGGCCACTTCTCCTACCCTTTCCAACACTTCAAAAGGACCAATGAACCTGGGGCTAAGCTTCCCTTTAAGACCAAAACGATGAACACCTTTATGTTGAGACACTTTTAGAAAGACATGATCACCTGGTGCAAATTCTATTTCCCTTCGATGCCTATCAGCGTAACTTTTCTGACGTGGTCGGGCCTCCTTCAGCTTTTGTTTAGCTAAATCCACTTTTTCATTAGTAATTCTGACTAACTCTGGTCCCTCAATTACTTCCTCCCCAACTTCGTTCCAACAAATTGGAGCTCGACACTTCCTCCCATATAATAACTCAAATGGTGCCATATCGATACTTGCATGCCAGCTATTATTGTACGCGAACTCAACCAAACATATATACTCGTCCCAGTTCCCCGTCTATTCTAAGGCACAAGCCCTCAACATGTCCTCTAATGTCTGGATAGTCCTATCAGATTGACCGTCTATTTGAGGATGAAAAGCAGTGCTATACTTCAGCTTTGTACCCCAAGCTCTCTGAAATCCCTTCCAAAACTGTGATGTAAATCGTGGATCACGATCTGAAACAATTGACACAGGTGTACCATGAAGTCTAATGATCTCTTTCTGGAATATTTCTGCCAATCGGCTAGCAGAGTACTTCTCTTGAATAGGTAGAAAATGAGCTGATTTTGTAAGTCGATCGACTACTACCCATATTGCATCATTCTTTTTCAGTGTCTTAGGAAATAATATATGTTTTTTTATTGACTAGGGTACATGTTGTGCAATAATATATGTATGACGTTAAGGCAATCAAATAAAAGAAACATATACGGACCCGATGTCACGATTCAATAAAAACTCAACTATGAATACAAGTATTGAACAGCAAAAGTTAAGCAAAATGCAACTAATTATTACTGAAATACCCGTGCTTAAATTATTGAAATACATAATATATATATATATATATAGAGAGAGAGAGAAATAATAACCATCAGTAAATTTATATACAAAACAGAAAAAGATGAATAATATACAGAGTAAAGAGAAGTACTCTGTACATATGCTTATTATATGAATAATATAATTAATTTATTCATCCTTTTCTGTTTTGTATATAAATTTACTGATGGTTATTATTTCTCTCTCTCTCTCTCGATATATATATATATATAGGGGACCGCTAAAATGAAAACAACCTCTAGTTGTGAGAACCATGAGAATTACACCGTTCGGGGCGAGTTGGACCAAATTTTTTTTTCATAAACGTAGATGCGTGTATTATAAACACATTTGTAAAAAAATTCAAAAAAAATGTCGTGTGTGTAGTTTTGAGCACCACAAGTTTGTGTTTACGGGTACCGTAAATTTCAAAATTTACGGTACCCGTAAACACAAACTTGTGGTGCTCAAAACTACACACACGACATTTTTTATTTTTATTTTTTTTACAAATGTGTTTATAATACAAGCATTTACGTTTATGAAAAACAATTTTGGTCCAACTCGCCCCGAATCAAAAAGTTCTCATGGTTCTTACAACTGCAGCTGGTTTTCATTTTAGCAGTCCCCTATATATATATATATATATATATATAGGGTAAGGTTCATGCGAGAACCACCTTTATTGCGAGAACTGCGAGAACCAATGTGAACACAACCTAAAATAGCTAAAAAAACCTAACCCCCACCCCCCCCCCCCCCACAAAACCTACCCCCCCCCCAAGCTAAATGCTAAAAACAAAAACCCCAAAAAAACCTAACCCCCTCCACCCCCCCCCCCCCACACCCCCCCCCAAGCTAAAATGCTAAAAACTAAACCCCCAAAAAACCTAAAAAAATAAAAAAAAATCTAAATTTTTTTTTGTTAAAATCGCTACTTTTAGTAGCAAAAAAAAAATTTTTAAAAATATTTTTTTTTGGCTACTAAAAGTAGCGATTTTAGCATAAAAAATATTTAAAAAAATTGTGTGTTTTTTAGCTATTTTTAGGCATTTTTTTTTGTGTTCACATTGGTTCTCGCGGTTCTCGCAATAAGGGGTGGTTCCTAACGGATCTTTGTCCTATATATATATATATATATATATATATTTAAATTAATTCATATTGGTTTTATGTTTAATCTTCTTCATATCAAACGATCCTAAACCGTTTTGGTATCAGAGCCATATGTCTCTGTTTAGAAACCGTTTTCATAACTAATTTATTATGAATATTAGCCTTTATTTTTTAAAGGGGGGTAAGACTGTGTTGGTAAGCTCTGTCGATTGTCGGTTGGATTAGCATTATGCCCAAAAAGATAAGAATGGGTAGCCGGACCACGACGATATGGGGGTGTTCCCACAGTATAAGCTCTACTTTAGAATTTTAAAGACTAATAATTGTAATGAATCAGTTATCAAAATTCTTTTCTAAACGAGATTATAGCTCAAATACTAATTATGATGAAGAAGAAGATTCAAGCATGAACTCTTTACATATGAATTCTGTTGAAATTAATATTTCTCAAATTGAAAACAATCTTCTGAATTGGAATATACCAAAACAAGATGTTAAAACTATTTACAAAATTGGTACTTTTGATTTTTTACAAGATTATTCTATAAAAACTCATGAACAAACTATACCTATTAATAAAGAGTATCAAAACATGCAACTATTATCAGTAGAAGCTATTAAAAGACATAGAAAATTATATAAATTTCTACACATAGGATTAGTTCAAGTCGCCATTAAACCTATGTTCAGATTAGGAATTGATGCTCCTGTTTTATTAATTCTAAGAGATGCAAGACATACAAATTTTAATAATTCTTTGCTAGCTATGGCTGAGTCTAATATTTCAAATGGTCCTATTTATTTTAATTGTTATCCAAACTTTTCAATTGGTTTATTTGATCCACATATTTTATGTAACACCCCGTCCCGGAACGGGCCGGCGTGTCACAATAACAGTAGTCAGATCAAAAACATAATTCCATTTATACTTAAATGTATTACAAGGCTTTATAGCTTAATGAAGGATATCTAATCCATTACAATTATTTCTACCGTCTTTTCTAAACACTCGAGCACTCTTCCATATTCCGTCCCAGCTTGTCTTGATAACCTGACGTAAAGAAGAAAACAACAACAACAAAAAACGTACGTCTGAGCAAAATTTTGAAGAGTTTTGCCCAGTGTGCGGATAGAGGAAAACAAAAGCTTATTTTATTTTAATAACCGGATGGAACTTGACGATGCAAATAACTTAATTTCATAATTATATCTTACGGATGTACCCATGAGCAAACTGAAAACGTGACAATACACAGGTAGCTACTCCTGCATACTTATCACACGAAATGGCAAGTTGGCATACCTGTTATCCATTTCCTGAAAACTTAAATCCTAGGATCGATCCATACGCCCCCTAATATCTTATATGTACCACACTTGTACTTAAGAGACGCCGTGAACTGATCTCTCCGTCACGGGTGGAGCACATGAGGTTGATGCCACAACAACATGCTCGTGGGACACTCCACGAGAAGCGATACTCAGGGTATCAGAGTACAAATGAACTTATTGACATAACTTATAAAACTTATTTTCAGAACAAAACGGAACATATATTGGAACATGCGATAATGAGTACAACTTAACAGAAAACTATCGCATGACATGAAACTAAATTAAATGATTAGAATAGGAATCGAACGGACTGTCAAATGAATCGATAATCAAAGACGTGAGGAGTTTTAAAAACAAGACATAGTAATTTAAAACAATTTGACTTGAGTAACATAATACTTATATATCATATTAAACTTGTAACTTATTTACTTATAACTTATAAGTCTTAAGATTTTTAACTTGTAAGTTGTAAAATACGAATCTTTGGCGAGATTGAAAATATAAGAGTGGAACCAGTCATCAAGGTATGGTTATCAATCCTATCTTGACAATTTCGTCCCCAAAATGTGGTTTATTAAACGAAACAAGATAAAACCTTGACTCGTTAATAAGGAACCACTAGAGTAGGAAATGAAACTTGTATAAAATAAACCATTTTCTAAATAACTGATGTAAAACAAAACCTTTTCAAAACGTTTGTAACTTTCAACACATGTTTCATAACTTAATCTTAATATGGAATCTATAACTTATTTCATAACTTAGTCTTAATACGGAATCTATAACTTATTTCATAACTTAATCTTAATACGGAATATATAACTTATTTCATAACTTAATCTTAATACGGAATCTATAACTTATTTCATAACTTAATCTTAATACGGAATCTATAACTTAATCTTAATACGGAATCTATAACTTATTTCATAACTTAATCTTAATACGGAATCTATAACTTATTTCATAACTTAATCTTAATACGGAATCTATAACTTATTTCATAACTTAATCTTAATATGGAATCTATAACTTTATTTCATAACTTAATCTTAATACGGAATCTATAACTTATAACTTAATCTTAATATGGAATCTATAATCAGGAATGATATACTTGTATCAAAACGATCTAAATCGAAAGAAAGGATTCTATCCGTACCCAACGGACATAAATCGATAGAAAGGATTCTTATAAAAATGACATAAATCGAACGAAAGGAATCTACCCGTACGGAATTTATAACTTAATCTTAATACGGAATTTAAAATCAAGAATGATATACTTATATCCAAACAACATAAATCGAAAGAAAGGAGTCTATCCGTACCTTAAAATTTTCCAAATGATGCTACCTTGTTTCCAATTGTAGATTCATACGGACAGAGTTTAGCTTACTGATTATTCTCTTAACCTAATTTGCACACAAACTAGGTAATTAACTAATACAGCTTTTACGATAACTCACGAGATTAAACCTTCACAACAAATGACAAAGTGCGATACTTCATCCATCGAATTAACGATGATCCATCGAATTAACGACGAACGACAAAGTACGATACTTAAACATCCAGCGGATTCACAACTAAGGACGGAGTATAGTCCGTTTTCGGACAGCACTCAAACATCCCGTCGAAATCACGACGAATGACAAAGTATAAGCCCAATTTGAGCAGCACTTAAACATCTATTGGATAGTTTAAATCGATCGGACAATGAATCGTAGCAGCGATTGAGTTAATACCCTGATTGTGGCAGTACTTCGTGAATTAGTGTGTGTTGTGAACTGATTTAACTATAACTCGACGTCAATTTAGAAATTGAGCGTCGTTTGAACAGTAGAAATCGAATGCCAATGTCTGCTATTTATACTCGAAAATTGACATGCCTACCTACTTGTTTGACATGCCTACCTACCTGCTTGATTGACATGCCTACCTACTTGCTTGACATGCCTACCTACCTGCTTGACATGCCTACCTACCTGCTTGATTGACATGCCTACCTACTTGCTTGACATGCCTACCTACCTGCTTGATTGACATGCCTACCTACCTGCTTGACATGCCTACCTACCTGCTTGACATGCCTACCTACCTGCTTGACATGATTACTCTTGCTTAGCTTAATTAATCTTGCTTAACTTAATTAATCTTACTTAACTTAATTAATCTTGCTTAGCTTAATTAATCTTACTTAACTTAATTAATCTTGCTTAGCTTAATTAATCTTGCTTAACTTAATTAATCTTACTTAATTGCTAAATATTCTATTTTAGGATCTCCCTGGTTACGAGTTCTAATTTCTAGATACAACGGAACTCGCATTAGTGTATTAACTCCATTCAACTTTAACGATGATCACTTGGGTGTTTCAATTAGGGTTTCCTATTGGACTATAAATCATAAGAAATAATAGTTTTTAATGAGGGTTGTTACATTTAAAATTTTCGGGTGTTACAAATCTACCCCTCTAAAAAAAAAATTTCGTCCTCGAAATTATTACATACATATATATTAATAATCATACTTGAACACTACCTACTATAATTAATAGTCATACTTGAAATAACGCTGGAGTAAAAACAATGAAGATGACGAAATACTTATGTTCGAGACTATCATGAATGTTTAAAGAAAAGTTACTAACCAATGTTTCTACTGATTGGACATCAAAATCCTAACCCAATGTCTACCCATTACCTCACAGGTCTTAACTTATGTTTAAGTTTTCTACAGGAAAGAGCCTTTGCTCTGATACCATAGCTGTAACACCCAGTCCCGGAACGGGCCGGCGTGTCACAATAACAGTAGTCAGATCAAAAACATAATTCCATTTATACTTAAATGTATTACAAGGCTTTATAGCTTAATGAAGGATATCTAATCCATTACAATTATTTCTACCGTCTTTTCTAAACACTCGAGCACTCTTCCATATTCCGTCCCAGCTTGTCTTGATAACCTGACGTAAAGAAGAAAACAACAACAACAAAAAACGTACGTCTGAGCAAAATTTTGAAGAGTTTTGCCCAGTGTGCGGATAGAGGAAAACAAAAGCTTATTTTATTTTAATAACCGGATGGAACTTGACGATGCAAATAACTTAATTTCATAATTATATCTTACGGATGTACCCATGAGCAAACTGAAAACGTGACAATACACAGGTAGCTACTCCTGCATACTTATCACACGAAATGGCAAGTTGGCATACCTGTTATCCATTTCCTGAAAACTTAAATCCTAGGATCGATCCATACGCCCCCTAATATCTTATATGTACCACACTTGTACTTAAGAGACGCCGTGAACTGATCTCTCCGTCACCGGTGGAGCACATGAGGTTGATGCCACAACAACATGCTCGTGGGACACTCCACGAGAAGCGATACTCAGGGTATCAGAGTACAAATGAACTTATTGACATAACTTATAAAACTTATTTTCAGAACAAAACGGAACATATATTGGAACATGCGATAATGAGTACAACTTAACAGAAAACTATCGCATGACATGAAACTAAATTAAATGATTAGAATAGGAATCGAACGGACTGTCAAATGAATCGATAATCAAAGACGTGAGGAGTTTTAAAAACAAGACATAGTAATTTAAAACAATTTGACTTGAGTAACATAATACTTATATATCATATTAAACTTGTAACTTATTTACTTATAACTTATAAGTCTTAAGATTTTTAACTTGTAACTTGTAAAATACGAATCTTTGGCGAGATTGAAAATATAAGAGTGGAACCAGTCATCAAGGTATGGTTATCAATCCTATCTTGACAATTTCGTCCCCAAAATGTGGTTTATTAAACGAAACAAGATAAAACCTTGACTCGTTAATAAGGAACCACTAGAGTAGGAAATGAAACTTGTATAAAATAAACCATTTTCTAAATAACTGATGTAAAACAAAACCTTTTCAAAACGTTTGTAACTTTCAACACATGTTTCATAACTTAATCTTAATACGGAATCTATAACTTATTTCATAACTTAGTCTTAATACGGAATCTATAACTTATTTCATAACTTAATCTTAATACGGAATATATAACTTATTTCATAACTTAATCTTAATACGGAATCTATAACTTATTTCATAACTTAATCTTAATACGGAATCTATAACTTATTTCATAACTTAATCTTAATACGGAATCTATAACTTATTTCATAACTTAATCTTAATACGGAATCTATAACTTATTTCATAACTTAATCTTAATATGGAATCTATAACTTTATTTCATAACTTAATCTTAATACGGAATCTATAACTTATAACTTAATCTTAATATGGAATCTATAATCAGGAATGATATACTTGTATCAAAACGATCTAAATCGAAAGAAAGGATTCTATCCGTACCCAACGGACATAAATCGATAGAAAGGATTCTTATAAAAATGACATAAATCGAACGAAAGGAATCTACCCGTACGGAATTTATAACTTAATCTTAATACGGAATTTAAAATCAAGAATGATATACTTATATCCAAACAACATAAATCGAAAGAAAGGAGTCTATCCGTACCTTAAAATTTTCCAAATGATGCTACCTTGTTTCCAATTGTAGATTCATACGGACAGAGTTTAGCTTACTGATTATTCTCTTAACCTAATTTGCACACAAACTAGGTAATTAACTAATACAGCTTTTACGATAACTCACGAGATTAAACCTTCACAACAAATGACAAAGTGCGATACTTCATCCATCGAATTAACGATGATCCATCGAATTAACGACGAACGACAAAGTACGATACTTAAACATCCAGCGGATTCACAACTAAGGACGGAGTATAGTCCGTTTTCGGACAGCACTCAAACATCCCGTCGAAATCACGACGAATGACAAAGTATAAGCCCAATTTGAGCAGCACTTAAACATCTATTGGATAGTTTAAATCGATCGGACAATGAATCGTAGCAGCGATTGAGTTAATACCCTGATTGTGGCAGTACTTCGTGAATTAGTGTGTGTTGTGAACTGATTTAACTATAACTCGACGTCAATTTAGAAATTGAGCGTCGTTTGAACAGTAGAAATCGAATGCCAATGTCTGCTATTTACACTCGAAAATTGACATGCCTACCTACTTGCTTGACATGCCTACCTACCTGCTTGATTGACATGCCTACCTACTTGCTTGACATGCCTACCTACCTGCTTGATTGACATGCCTACCTACCTGCTTGATTGACATGCCTACCTACTTGCTTGACATGCCTACCTACCTGCCTGCTTGACATGCCTACCTACCTGCTTGACATGCCTACCTACCTGCTTGACATGATTACTCTTGCTTAGCTTAATTAATCTTGCTTAACTTAATTAATCTTACTTAACTTAATTAATCTTGCTTAGCTTAATTAATCTTGCTTAGCTTAATTAATCTTGCTTAGCTTAATTAATCTTGCTTAACTTAATTAATCTTACTTAATTGCTAAATATTCTATTTTAGGATCTCCCTGGTTACGAGTTCTAATTTCTAGATACAACGGAACTCGCATTAGTGTATTAACTCCATTCAACTTTAACGATGATCACTTGGGTGTTTCAATTAGGGTTTCCTATTGGACTATAAATCATAAGAAATAATAGTTTTTAATGAGGGTTGTTACATTTAAAATTTTCGGGTGTTACATTTTAGATACTTTAACATTAACAATTAAAACTAAAAATTTAGAATTTAAAGAAAAAACTAATGCTGCAGTAGTTATATATAGAATATATTATAAGACTATGACCACCACTATAGAACCTAAAACAAAATTAGTATCCCCAAAAGATGAAACTATTATTTTTGAAGCTAATACTATGCATACAAAAATAAGAACACCTAAAAAATTAAAATGGAATGAAATAACTCAATCATTAACATGGAATTTACAAGATATAAACCCACCAAAACCTATAGAGGTAGATAATCAAACATCTAGCATAGTAGAACATTCTGATGGTTCAATAGATATTTCTTTTAGTAATATACCACCAAGGCATTCTATGGGAGCAAGTACTTCTAGAAATACTTTAGATGAAAGTCTATTTAGAAGAAGTTTATCAATGAAAATAAAAGGTGTTGATTTTTCAAATACTATTCCAAAACCACTATATGAAGAAAATGATAGTGATAATAATACTTATGTTCCAACTAAGTCTGATATGGGAGATTATGAAGAGTTACAACAATGAGTGATTCTAAGGTCCAAGCTCATAGAAATTGCTATATATTTCTTTTAAAATGTTGCAATAGAAGAATAGAAGATTTGAATAAAAGATTAGAAGAATATAATAAAATTCCATATATGATATGTCCATCTGAATATATTCCATGTAACATGCCTCGATCTGACCCATATCATCCCTCTAATTATATGAATTATAAAAGTGAATATCGATCATTTTTAGAAGAAAAAATTAAGAGAAGAATATAATCATAGAATAAAGCTTATGAGAAAAATTTCTAGCACAACTTGTTAAGTATGAATAAAGAAATGTTAAAATATTTAAAAGATGAAATGTTCAATAGTTATAATAATAAAAATTTAATATGGTATTTTTCTAAATTTAATGAGGATGAAAGATTTTTACATGAAATTGATTGGCAATTATATATGTGTGAAAATGATGAAAATATTCCATTTTTCTCTTGGTTTTCTCTTTACTGTATAGCAAATAAAATAGAGTATCCATTTTTTGAAAATATATCTGTTAGCAATACTATAACAAAAACTTATACAATTATAGATAAAAATGAAAAAATTACTAGTGTACACCCTCCACATATGGATATACAGATAAAAACTGAAAATAAAGAATATGTTGCAAAGCCTTTAGCAAACCTTAAGGAAGATATAGAAAGAAACGTAAAGACAATTATTTTTCAAAATAATTATACTAACGAAAAATTAAATACTATAGGAGAACAATTAGAAAGAATAGAAACCAATAATAATATAACTTTAGATCAACCTAGTACTTCAAATACTAAAACAATAACAGAAACTATAGAAAATCCAATATTTAAACCATACAATATAGATATCCCAATACGTCTAAGTAAACAACAAGATATGTTACAAGATATTAATTCAAAACTTTCAAAATTAAATATAAATGTTATTTCAGAACAAAAAATTCAAAATATTGAAGAACAATTTAATGATTTTCAATTAGAAGATTCTATAAATAAAATCAGAAGAAATTATCATTTTTCAAAAAATAATACTTATACTACTAAACCTGAAACAAGAAATTATTACCCTAGACCTACCCCACCTGATTTACAATTTGAAGAACGACATACTTTAGTTCAAGCTAAATATGATGGAAGTTCTCTATATGAATGGAGTATAGAAGGCCAAACAGAACATCAAATTCTTAGTTTAATGCAAGAAATGATAATGGCAGCCAATGCATATAAAGCAAATGGAAATGATGATACTGCAATACTTAATATGATAGTTTCTGGTTTTACTGGAATTTTAAAAGGCTGGTGGGATAAGTATCTCACAGAAGAAGAAAAACATATTATTAAAAATGCTAAAAAGATAGTTATTAAAACAGAAAATAATGTTCAAACACCAACTGAAATACCCGATATAATTAATACTCTAGTATTTGCTATAATCCAACATTTTATTGGAAATCCAACAGATTATCAAGAAAGAAATTCATTAATACTATTAAATTTGACATGTAGAAAATTACAAGATTTTAGATGGTATAAAGATGTTTTCCTTTCAAAGGTTTTGACTAGAGAAGATAGTAGAGAAGCCTATTGGAAAGAAAGATTTATAGCCGGGTTACCAAAATTATTTGCAGAAAGAATAAGAGAAAAAATTAAACAAGATTTTAATAATAGTATTCCTTATAGAGACTTATCTTATGGTCAAATAATAAATTATATAAATCAAGAAGGATTAAAAATATGTAATGATTTAAGATTAAAAGAAAAAATAAAAAAGGATGGAATTCAAGGTAATCAGGAATTAGGAAGTTTTTGTCAACAATATGGATTTGAACCATTTAAAACTCCTTCTAAACCTAAAAGAAAAATTCCTAAACAATTTATTAAAAAGAACTATAAAAGAAAACCATATATTAAAAATAAACAAAAGTATTATAAAGATAAGACTGATTTTCAAAAGAATAAGGGTAAACAAGATATTGTTATTTGCTATAAATGTGGAAGACAAGGACATTATTCTAAGGATTGTTATACTAAGAAAAAGATAAATGAATTAAATATTTCTGATGAATTAAAAGAACAAATAAATAAAATACTTATTTATGATAATTCAAGTGAAAATAGTATTTCAGACTATAGTGATAATGATCTAAATTATATTGAAGATTCTAATTCAGAAAGTAGTTCAGAAGACAATGCTTGTGAATGCGTTGGCCCTTGTATTTGTGAAATTGATGGTACAATAAATTCTCTAACATCAGATAATAAAGACTTATTTGAATTATTAGAAAAAATTGAAGACAAAGAAGTAAAACAAGTATATTTAAAACAATTAAAAGAAAAGTATAAACTACCAATAGAAAAAGAAACAAAATCATATAATTTTAATGAAATATGTCAAAGATTTCAAACAAAACAAATAAAAGAAAATCCTGTTACAATAACTGATTTACAAATAGAATTAAAAAATATAAAAGAAGAGATCCGAGAAATAAAATTACAAATTAAAGAATTAGAAAAAGAGAAAAATAAAGAAGATGAAGAAAATAATAACAATACTAAAGATGATACTGAAAATGTAGGAAAAATAAGTCGTCTAAAAGGATTAACTTCTCAAAAATGGTATACTAAGTTAAATATAATAGTCAATAGTGAATTTCGATTATCTTTAGTTGCTATGATTGATAGTGGAGCTGATATGAATTGTATCCAAGAAGGTTTAATACCCACAAAATACTATGAAAAGACTACATATAGACTATCTGGAGCTAATGGAAACCCATTAAATATTCAATACAAATTATCAAATGTTCATATTTGCAAAGAAAATTATTGTTACAAAACCCAATTGGTCTTAGTAAAAGACTTAACATCCCAAATTATATTAGGACTTCCTTTTATAACTCAATTATATCCATTTACAGTTGAAGAAAAAGGTATAAGTATTAAAGTATTAAATAAAAAGATATGTTTTGAATTCGCTCATCCAATTACTTCTAAGCAAATAAACATTTTAAGTTTAAAAGAAAAACAAAAAGAATTTTTAATTGAAGAAATTGATTATGTTAGAATAAAAAATCAATTGCAAGATAAAACAATTATAAAAAGAATACAAGAAACTGAGAATAAATTTAAAGATAATGTTTGTGCAAATATTCCAAACGCTTTTTGGGAAAGAAAACAACATGTTGTAAAATTACCTTATATTAAGGATTTTAATGAGAAAAATATTCCAACAAAATCTAAGGCAATACATATGTCTCAAGAGTTAGAAAGCTATTGTAAAAAAGAAATACAAGAATTATTAGATAAAAAACTAATAAGGCCATCTAAATCTCCTTGGTCCTGCTCTGCCTTTTATGTTCAAAATAGTGCAGAAATTGAAAGAGGGGCTCCTAGATTAGTTATAAATTATAAACCATTAAATAAAGTTTTAGAATGGATTAGATACCCTATACCAAATAAAAGAGATTTATTAAAAAAGATTTATGATTCAAAAATATTTTCTAAATTTGATATGAAGTCTGGATTTTGGCAAGTTCAAATTGCCGAAGAAGATAGATATAAAACTGGATTTAATGTACCATTTGGACACTATGAATGGAATGTTATGCCTTTTGGATTAAAAAATGCTCCTTCAGAGTTTCAAAATATAATGAACGATATTATTTTACCATTAGGAAATTATGCAATCGTTTATATTGATGATGTACTAATATTTTCAAATTCCTTAAACCAACATTTTAAACATTTAAATGCTTTCTATAATATTATTCATAAAAATGGATTAGTAGTATCACCTTCTAAAATGAGTCTTTTTCAAACAGAAATAAGATTTTTAGGACATAATATTATTCAAGGAACAATAAAACCTATTAACAGAAGTTTAGAATTTTCAAATAAATTTCCAAATGAAATTAAAGATAAAAAGCAATTACAAAGATTTTTAGGAAGTTTAAATTATATTCATGATTTTTTCAAAGACTTAGGAATTATATGTAAACCTCTATATGACAGATTAAAAAAGAATCCAAAACCATGGACTCAAGAACATACAGATATAGTAAAGTATATTAAAGATAAAATAAAATGCCTACCATGTTTACATATTCCCCATCCCAATGCAAAACTAATTGTAGAAACCGATGCAAGTGATTTAGGATTTGGAGGAATATTAAAACAAGAATTAGATAATAAAGAAAGTTTAGTTAGATATTATTCAAGTGCATGGAATGATACTCAGAAAAATTATTCTACAATCAAAAAGGAAATTTTAAGTATAGTTTTATGTATAAAAAAGTTTGAAGATGATTTATATATGAAACAGTTTTTATTAAGAATTGATTGTTTATCTGCAAAATATATTTTAGAAAAAGATATTAAGAATTTGATTTCAAAACAAGTTTTTGCAAGATGGCAAGCATTATTAAGCAACTTTGATTTTCAAATAGAATTTATAAAAGGAGAAAACAATTCTTTACCAGATTTTTTATCTAGAGAGTTTTTACAGGGAATATGAGCAACGATTCTTCAAAAAAGATTGTATTATCAAAACAACAATTCTCAAAGTCCCAATTATCAAGTTCTCCAGGTACTCCTTCAAGACCAGCCCATTTACAACAATTTCCTTTATTACCCAATATGCAAAACAGATTTGCCCCTTTATCCCCAGGGCCTAGACCTAGACCTCCATTCTCATCTATTATTCAAAATCTAGAATCAAAACCCATTATTCAATCCCCTTCTTTCAAAAGGCTTTCTAAACCAGCCTCTCCTTCAAGCTCTTCTCCAGCCACTATTCCTTACACTATTAACCCCAATAAAAAGATTATCAAAATTTTAGAACCTTTGGAAGTTGAAAAGGTTAGTCAAAATTTTTTATCTCTCATCGACTTCATCTATCCAAGAGGATGTCACTTTTTCAAAGGAGATTACAAGACCCGAGAGTATTATCAAGCAATTTTAGTAGATTCAGAATCAGCAGTTATTCGACACAATTTTAATAAGGAAGATTCTACTAAGATTGCTTATAGTCAAGTAAAAATTTTAAGAGTTCTATCCTTAGAAGACTGGAATTCTAAGCCCTATAATCCAAAAACCCTTTCAGGTTTCAGCACCTATCCTCAATACGATTATTATGATTATCAAGATGCATGGGAGTATGCATTCTGTCTAAGAAACTTTGACCATTCCTGGTTTTTTCAATTTGATGAAGAATTCTCAAATACTTATCCTAGATGGTTTGTTAAATGGTTTAAATATATGGGAATTATTCCAGAAGCTTTTCCCAAGGAGATTTCAGAAGCATTTTCAAGATTTGTCGAATATTTTCAACATGAAGGAACACCAATTTTTGAATATACTTTACAGTTTATAAGTGTATTCAGAATCCCATGGATTTGTTTATGGACGTACAATTATCAAGAAGAAAGCTCTTCAGAGCTTTCTCCTCCATTGCTCTTTAGGCAATATAGATGCAAATGGTGGAATAAGTTTGTTATTACAAAGGCCAATTCTCAAGCAGTAACCAAGTACTATAAAGAATTAACTATTCAATATGAAAAAAGTCTAAAGTCTCCAATTCGAGAAATCAAAGCCAGCGATGAAGATCAAGAGTATATTAAAAGATTTTCAGATTGCAAGTCTCCAGAAGATATTCTAAAATTAGTCAATGAAATTCGACAGTCTCCATCTCCTTCAAAACATTCATCCCCGGAGACTGAAATTTTTCAAGATTCTCAAGACCCATATATATATATTTTTTTTTTACATCAAATCATATGGGTCTTGAGAATCTTGAAAAATTTCAGTCTCCGGGGATGAATGTTTTGAAGGAGATGGAGACTGTCGAATTTCATTGACTAATTTTAGAATATCTTCTGGAGACTTGCAATCTGAAAATCTTTTAATATACTCTTGATCTTCATCGCTGGCTTTGATTTCTCGAATTGGAGACTTTAGACTTTTTTCATATTGAATAGTTAATTCTTTATAGTACTTGGTTACTGCTTGAGAATTGGCCTTTGTAATAACAAACTTATTCCACCATTTGCATCTATATTGCCTAAAGAGCAATGGAGGAGAAAGCTCTGAAGGGCTTTCTTCTTGATAATTGTACGTCCATAAACAAATCCATGGGATTCTGAATACACTTATAAACTGTAAAGTATATTCAAAAATTGGTGTTCCTTCATGTTGAAAATATTCGACAAATCTTGAAAATGCTTCTGAAATCTCCTTGGGAAAAGCTTCTGGAATAATTCTCATATATTTAAACCATTTAACAAACCATCTAGGATAAGTATTTGAGAATTCTTCATCAAATTGAAAAAACCAGGAATGGTCAAAGTTTCTTAGACAGAATGCATACTCCCATGCATCTTGATAATCATAATAATCGTATTGAGGATAGGTGCTGAAACCTGAAAGGGTTTTTGGATTATAGGGCTTAGAATTCCAGTCTTCTAAGGATAGAACTCTTAAAATTTTTACTTGACTATAAGCAATCTTAGTAGGATCTTCCTTATTAAAATTGTGTCGAATAACTGCTGATTCTGAATCTACTAAAATTGCTTGATAATACTCTCGGGTCTTGTAATCTCCTTTGAAAAAGTGACATCCTCTTGGATAGATGAAGTCGATGAGAGATAAAAAATTTTGACTAACCTTTTCAACTTCCAAAGGTTCTAAAATTTTGATAATCTTTTTATTGGGGTTAATAGTGTAAGGAATAGTGGCTGGAGAAGAGCTTGAAGGAGAGGCTGGTTTAGAAAGCCTTGTGAAAGAAGGGGATTGAATAATGGGTTTTGATTCTAGATTTTGAATAATAGATGAGAATGGAGGTCTAGGTCTAGGCCCTGGGGATAAAGGGGCAAATCTGTTTTGCATATTGGGTAATAAAGGAAATTGTTGTAAATGGGCTGGTCTTGAAGGAGTACCTGGAGAACTTGATAATTGGGACTTTGAGAATTGTTGTTTTGATAATACAATCTTTTTTGAAGAATCGTTGCTCATATTCCCTGTAAAAACTCTCTAGATAAAAAATCTGGTAAATAATTGTTTTCTCCTTTTATAAATTCTATTTGAAAATCAAAGTTGCTTAATAATGCTTGCCATCTTGCAAAAACTTGTTTTGAAATCAAATTCTTAATATCTTTTTCTAAAATATATTTTGCAGATAAACAATCAATTCTTAATAAAAACTGTTTCATATATAAATCATCTTCAAACTTTTTTATACATAAAACTATACTTAAAATTTCCTTTTTGATTGTAGAATAATTTTTCTGAGTATCATTCCATGCACCTGAATAATATCTAACTAAACTTTCTTTATTATCTAATTCTTGTTTTAATATTCCTCCAAATCCTAAATCACTTGCATCGGTTTCTACAATTAGTTTTGCATTGGGATGGGGAATATGTAAACATGGTAGGCATTTTATTTTATCTTTAATATACTTTACTATATCTGTATGTTCTTGAGTCCATGGTTTTGGATTCTTTTTTAATCTGTCATATAGAGGTTTACATATAATTCCTAAGTCTTTGAAAAAATCATGAATATAATTTAAACATCCTAAAAATCTTTGTAATTGCTTTTTATCTTTAAATTCATTTGGAAATTTATTTGAAAATTCAAAACTTCTGTTAATAGGTTTTATTGTTCCTTGAATAATATTATGTCCTAAAAATCTTATTTCTGTTTGAAAAAGACTCATTTTAGAAGGTGATACTACGAATCCATTTTTATGAATAATATTATAGAAAGCATTTAAATGTTTAAAATGTTGGTCTAAGGAATTTGAAAATATTAGTACATCATCAATATAAACGATTGCATAATTTCCTAATGGTAAAATAATATCGTTCATTATATTTTGAAACTCTGAAGGAGCATTTTTTAATCCAAAAGGCATAACATTCCATTCATAGTGTCCAAATGGTACATTAAATCCAGTTTTATATCTATCTTCTTCGGCAATTTGAACTTGCCAAAATCCAGACTTCATATCAAATTTAGAAAATATTTTTGAATCATAATTCTTTTTTAATAAATCTCTTTTATTTGGTATAGGGTATCTAATCCATTCTAAAACTTTATTTAATGGTTTATAATTTATAACTAATCTAGGAGCTCCTCTTTCAATTTCTGCACTATTTTGAACATAAAAGGCAGAGCAGGACCAAGGAGATTTAGATGGCCTTATTAGTTTTTTATCTAATAATTCTTGTATTTCTTTTTTACAATAGCTTTCTAACTCTTGAGACATATGTATTGCCTTAGATTTTGTTGGAATATTTTTCTCATTAAAATCCTTAATATAAGGTAATTTTACAACATGTTGTTTTCTTTCCCAAAAAGCGTTTGGAATATTTGCACAAACATTATCTTTAAATTTATTCTCAGTTTCTTGTATTCTTTTTATAATTGTTTTATCTTGCAATTGATTTTTTATTCTAACATAATCAATTTCTTCAATTAAAAATTCTTTTTGTTTTTCTTTTAAACTTAAAATGTTTATTTGCTTAGAAGTAATTGGATGAGCGAATTCAAAACAGATCTTTTTATTTAATACTTTAATACTTATACCTTTTTCTTCAACTGTAAATGGATATAATTGAGTTATAAAAGGAAGTCCTAATATAATTTGGGATGTTAAGTCTTTTACTAAGACCAATTGGGTTTTGTAACAATAATTTTCTTTGCAAATATGAACATTTGATAATTTGTATTGAATATTTAATGGGTTTCCATTAGCTCCAGATAGTCTATATGTAGTCTTTTCATAGTATTTTGTGGGTATTAAACCTTCTTGGATACAATTCATATCAGCTCCACTATCAATCATAGCAACTAAAGATAATCGAAATTCATTATTGACTATTATATTTAACTTAGTATACCATTTTTGAGAAGTTAATCCTTTTAGACGACTTATTTTTCCTACATTTTCAGTATCATCTTTAGTATTGTTATTATTTTCTTCATCTTCTTTATTTTTCTCTTTTTCTAATTCTTTAATTTGTAATTTTATTTCTCGGATCTCTTCTTTTATATTTTTTAATTCTATTTGTAAATCAGTTATTGTAACAGGATTTTCTTTTATTTGTTTTGTTTGAAATCTTTGACATATTTCATTAAAATTATACGATTTTGTTTCTTTTTCTATTGGTAGTTTATACTTTTCTTTTAATTGTTTTAAATATACTTGTTTTACTTCTTTGTCTTCAATTTTTTCTAATAATTCAAATAAGTCTTTATTATCTGATGTTAGAGAATTTATTGTACCATCAATTTCACAAATACAAGGGCCAACGCATTCACAAGCATTGTCTTCTGAACTACTTTCTGAATTAGAATCTTCAATATAATTTAGATCATTATCACTATAGTCTGAAATACTATTTTCACTTGAATTATCATAAATAAGTATTTTATTTATTTGTTCTTTTAATTCATCATAAATATTTAATTCATTTATCTTTTTCTTAGTATAACAATCCTTAGAATAATGACCTTGTCTTCCACATTTATAGCAAATAACAATATCTTGTTTACCCTTATTCTTTTGAAAATCAGTCTTATCTTTATAATACTTTTGTTTATTTTTAATATATGGTTTTCTTTTATAGTTCTTTTTAATAAATTGTTTAGGAATTTTTCTTTTAGGTTTAGAAGGAGTTTTAAATGGTTCAAATCCATATTGTTGACAAAAACTTCCTAATTCCTGATTACCTTGAATTCCATCCTTTTTTATTTTTTCTTTTAATCTTAAATCATTACATATTTTTAATCCTTCTTGATTTATATAATTTATTATTTGACCATAAGATAAGTCTCTATAAGGAATACTATTATTAAAATTGTAAGGACCGTGTTCGCGACCTAAACGAGTCGGTTCAGAGGAATTCCATCAAATACAGGTGCGGAAAACAAGTATTTGATCTATAAACAGCTGAATCTTCACTTTAACACTGATTTGTATTGATATGAAAGCAATTACAATCAGTTCTCACACCGGCAGCACCTCTGTATGGAAATCACACAAAAACAACTTATGATTTCGCTTGACTCTAATCTCCTATATATAGACTTCAAGGTTTCGCTTGGGATGGACATCAGCATGTCTCAAGCGAAATCTGATGAAATGATTTCGCTTGAGATGCTTCAAGCGAAACCTTCAACTTAAACTATTGTTCAAGCGAAATCTCACTAAATCTATCACATTTTCTCGTTTTACGTGCCCTGATCTTTTCTAACTAGTGTAAGACTCGATACAAGACGAAGTCGACAGATGTAGTGCACCAACAGACTCCCCCTCAGATGTTGACGAGTCGACTATCGAGTCACAACAACACTGTATTTTCACATCTTCATTCTTGATCAGTCTCTGGGCTTTTCTCTCTCTATCTTCTTCTCCAGAATCACCTGGCTCTATCAGACTCCCCCTCACGATTTGCTGGCATTCATTTGTTCTTCAGCAATATCTGCTTTAGGATCGATGCCTGACTCAAATGTTGTTTACAAGATCATTGCCTGGATCTTATCTAATTCTCTTGATCAGATCTCTTGATTCCTTAAGTTCATCAGCATCAGCAGCTAGCAAACTTTAGATTCATGATTAGATTATGATTTTCATAAGCTTTGAATGAATTAATCTGGCTCACCTGTAACAATCTTAACCCAGAAATAAATTTTCTAAATTTAACAATTTAAATGCACCAACAATCTGATATAATCAGATAACTCTCTCTCATATCACAAACCAATAATGAACCAAATGTAGGTTTTTAAAAAATACCAATTGTAGGATTTTAACAAACCTTTTAACATTTTAAGATTCACTTCCCTTCACAACCAAGTCATCATGTTTAGCACTTGAAATTTTGATAATCAGCTTTCCAATATCAGTTGTTGAAAATCTTTTTGATTTTTCAAAATTTATGCTAAAACACACCGAAAATCTTTTTGTATTTTTTAATAGAATGAAATGCAGTAAAGAAATATATACAGACAATATTTTTGTGAGTTTTGTGTAAGAGGATCATATCAGTTTTTGACAAGTCACAAGTACCGTTGAGCTTAGTTACACATTAAGAATTAAACAATTCACTTAGATTGCCGATATACAGATCCACTTAAATTCTCACACAAATTTCCACTAATTCAGGATATGAGTTAGATATTTTAAGAACTTAAACTCATTCATGTGTCCCACCTGTTGAATATACTCCCGTATCCAGATCCCAATATTCAATCTTACAGGTGAGTATACCACAGATGATATCTGTCAGGGGAATAAATTATAGTACGAGGGCCTTGAGAGCTCAGGTCGATCTTTCGATACGCAGAGAGATGACGGCTTCGACTTTTGGTGGGTCCCCTTTAGAGGATCTTTTTCATTACAACAGCAATGACTATCAATTTTATTGTTTCATCAATTTGCTGAGGGCTGCGCTATATTTCAAGCATGCGGAAAGTATTCTCCGGGGACTAGGTCAGAAATTTCTTTCAGCAGAAGTCCCGGGATAATACCCCAGATATCACTGAGTATAAAGACCTAGTATCTCAGAATAAGGGACCTTTCAAACGAGATTTCAGGGGTTACCTATATATCCAAGTAGTGTTCCCCACGAAATAAGCAAGTTTGAAATTTAGTTTATATCTCGAAAAAGTTTACTAAATGTGTAAAAACCTATCGGCATATCATCAGTGAGACTGTTTAACGCTATTCAAACATTACATTTCTTTAGCATACTGTGACTATCTACTGATGTACTATCATTTCCTCTTCTTTGACACCAAAACTCATTTTTGATTTTATCATATTTTTGCCTTTTTTCAAATTTTCAAATGTTTTTGGATTTTCAGAAATTTCTTACTCCCCCTAAAATGCAAACACATTTTAGGAAATTTGAAAACTAAAACTATTGACACAATTTAAACAACAAACTGTACAAAAACTTGACAACTGATATCGAATCACATCAAATCGCCATTCACTCGGCATAAACAATCAGAACTCCCCCTATCACAAAACTATTTTCTCATAATGATTTCAAAACACTTAAGTTTGTTTTAACCAAAATGATTTTTTTCGGAAAATAAGTTTTGATGATATAATCATTTGTAGGTTTGGGGTGTGGTTCATCACATTGTATTTCAAAATACCAATTGTAAGTATGGTCCAATCAAGTTCAACTTAATGACCTTGATTAACCTTTTTCATGTATGCATTTTCTATACCAATTGTAAGAATTACCACATGTAGGAATGTTACGTCTACATCACCATTTTACCAATCAAAATGCCGATTCCTGCTTCGCACTTACCAACCTGGAAGCTCCGGCGTAGCCATACAACCTGTAAACATCCAAACACTATCAAAAACTTTCAACAAAAACCTTCAAACATTAGAACAATGCCGATACCTGATCCACGATATAAACTTGGGATCTCCGGCATAGTCCTTAGACTATCATGGGAAACAAACTTCCACCCAAGTCTTATTTGACTTGGTGGTTTCCAATTCCTGAGCAGTAGGGTTGTAAGTTGCCTTTTTAGTTGCATAAAAATCTTTAACCCCCTTTACTTTCCCATCAAGCATTTTCTTAAAAATTTTCTTAACATTTTCATTAAATGTTTTTTCAATATCAAAATCTGAAATTTCTACTTTACCAACCATTTGTTTAATCTCTTCCACACTCAGTGATTTAATGTCAACATCATTCATCAAATCTTTGATCTCATCTTGTGACTCCTCTGATTTTGTGAAATCAGATTCATCGTTAGATTTTTCATCTGATTTTTTAACAATCCATTTTTTGTTGTCTTTTGCCCTCTTTTTGTACAATTTTTTAGAATTTTCACCAACTTCATTTTTTGAATTGTCAAAAATTTTGAAGTTTGTAGTTGGTGATTCATTCCTTTCAACCATTTTATCTTTAAGTTTTTCAAAGACTCCCTGTTTTCTGTTGACTTTGTTTGGACAATTGTGAGCGATGTGTCCAATAACTTGACATTGAAAACAAGTTCTTGTATCTCTTAGAATGTCTCTTGAATGAAAAACTCCAGTTCCTGTTCTTTTCCTTTCAACAAGAAACTCCTGGTTTGTTTGTCTCCAGAAAGGTTTCTTCTGTTCATCTTCAACACTTCCACCTGAAACAAATTCTGTTTTTAGTTTAGAATTGTTTACATTTCTGTAACTTTTTTTCTGAATAAAACCTAAACCTTTCCTTTTGTAACTACAATTTTGGTTTGTTTTCTTTTGAAAACCAGAACCAGAATTGTAATCCTTTTTCCCTTTTTTCTTGTTTAACCGTTGTTGAACTCTTGAAGTGTATTTTTTAGGTTTTTCATTAAGATTTAAATTTTTAGTGTCAGAAATAATAATTTCTGTCATTTTGAAAACCTTTTTGATCTTGTCAAATCTAACACTATCCATCGGAAACTCTTCATCAGAGTATAATTTGTCAGAATCATTTAAAGTATATGCAACTTTAAATGTTTCATCATCCAAATTTGCTTTTGATAACAAAAATTCTTTACTGTAAGACTGTTTTTCCGACGACTTTGAACTGTTGACTGACGAACTTGAACACCCAGACTTAAATTTTGACTCAGACACCTCCTCAGTATCCAACACCTGATCAACCACCCTTTTGATTAACTCAGACTCATGATCAGTATCAGACGCAGTAAATGTGATGTCAATGTTATCTGGTAAAACGTCAGTTGTCTCTGATTTTAACTTTATATTGACTGCTTTTTCGACTTGCTCCTCATTCGGTTTTCTAGGAGAATATCCTTCCCAGATAGGAGGTGGACACTTGTTGTATTTAACAGTCGATTTCTTACCAGTCTCATTCTTTTGCTTCTCATCCTGAAATGCTTCAAAACCTGCAACAGTAGGATAAACTCGATCAATAACATAATCAGAACAAGAATAACTCAGTAATAACCTTCTGATCCTTTCATTCTCGATCTTTTCTTTCTCCAACTCTTGCTTTAGATTAGCATTTTCTTCGATGTAATGATTAATTGCCTTTTGCTTTGTCATCAACGTAGCATTTGTCATCGTTAAAGCCTTTTCTCTTTCAGAGTTCGTTGTTTGAAGACCTGTCACTGTTCTGTTCAACACACTATACGATTCTTTCACATAGCTGATGTCAGATAGTAACTTTTCTATCAGTCTTTCTCGATCAAACAGTGTAACATCTTTTTCTTCACAACTCTTGCAAATTTCCAAACATTTCTTGCAAGGCTTTTCAATTTCAACAATCTTCTCAATCTCAATTGTTTTTACTACTTCAATTACTTTTTCTTCACTAATTACCTTCTCAGTTTCAGTCATCTTTTCTTCATCCACAATTTTAACTTCTTCAGTTTGAACAACAGTTTCAACCTTCACATCTTGTTGTTGTTCTTTTGCAGCTTGTTTCTCCTTCAGTTTCTCCATGCGATCTGCAAAATAAAAATGAAAACTTTCAGAAGAAAGATGATTTTTAGCAATATTAATATGTTTCTCTTCCTCATCATCACTGCTACTCTCGATCAGTGTTTGATCAAACTCTACAGATTTTTCAGAATCAGCATCTGAAATACCAGAATCAGATGGTGTTTGATCAAATATAACTTCCTTTTCTGAAGTATCCTCATTTTGCACACTCTCGTTTGCACTTAATGACTCAGTATCAGCACTTTCTGAACTTTTTTCAGATGTAATTGATTGATCTTTCACTGTTTCACCAATTGATCTCATCCAAGTAGCAAACAAATTTGGTTCTCTAACAATCTTTGCAATGAAAGCTTTGAAATCACCCTTTTCATCAACAAACATATCCCAACTGAAACCTTCAGGTAGTTGTTCATCATTTTGGTCCACTAAACATGCTGTACTGTTAGAAGAAATATAGTTGCTCCAGTTGAAATCTACTAAACATCCTTTCTTTGAATCTTCAATCTTTCTACCATGAGCAGTCTGTGAGTCTTGTGTCTGACCAACTTGCTGATAAATGGCTTTCCGGTAGTAGTCATCTTTTCCAAATGGATTTTGAGCACCACTAACTTCTCTGTTCTTGCACTCCCGCTTAAAATGACCTTTTTCCCTGCACCTGAAACAAGTAACTTTAGATTTATCAAAACCTAAAGTAGAAACACAAGCATCAAGAAAGTCATTTCTCCCAGTAATTGTTTTGAACTTTTCAGCACGTCTCAGAACACTTGCAAGACACCATTTGATATCCATTAGTTCCATCTCTTCGGCATCTATTTGGTCGTAATCCTCTTTGGTAAGCATAGGATTTCCAATTCGACCAGCCACTAAACCTTCATATGATATAAGCACGGAACCAAGTAATGCCATATGATCTTTTGCAATGTCTTCAGAAAAACTTTGACCTTCTGGAAGATTTAGAGCTATATTGCATTGAATCACACAACCATTTCCCATCTTTGTGCTTTGAGACTGAAAACTTTCTGATGAGCTTTTCGGATTTACACTTGGATACAATGAGAAACCACTGTTGCTTTTGTTTGAGTTTTGATCAGTCTTTTCTGTAGAATCCCCAACACTATAAGCAGTCTGAATTTTCGGACTTCTCTCAGCTTCTGAAGTCGGAACACTACCCTTGTAATACATCTTTACATCTTGTTGACCACTTGGATTATTCATCCTTGCGATCTTCTGCTGTTCCAAATCCTGACTTTCAATCTTTTCAATGAACTGAGAGATTGACAACCCTTCATAAACTCCGGTATTTTTCAGTATCATCAAATATGTTCCCCACTCTTTCTGAGGTAAAGCATCAGCTAGCTTATCCACCCATTCCTCATCTTCTTTGTTAATGTTCATCATTGACATTGTTCGAACTAAGTGACAATATCGTTCAATGAGTTTCTTTGTATCTTCTCCGGGCAAACTTGTGAACAAGTCAAACTCCTTTTTAAGCAACGCCTTTTTGCTTTTAATCATGTTTGCACTACCTTCAACTTTGACTTTCAAAGCATCCCAGATTGACTTTGATGTTTTGTCATGTTGAAGTAGTATAAAGATGTCTTCTTTGATAGCTTGTTGAAGCAAACTGATCATCATTTTTTCAGCTCGATACATTTCCCGTTCTTCATTACCAAACTCTGAAATTTGTTTTACTGTCTCCATTTCAGTACGTGGTAGCATATACTTTTTCAGAATACATTCCCATGATCTTAGATGATTTGCTTGTACCCAGTTTTCGAAACGATCTTTCCATCCATAGTATTCCTCAATGCACATTAGCTTCGGGGGTTTTTGAGTAGTCCCCGTTTCATTTTCTGAATTCATATTCTGAGCAATGGAAGATGAACTAGACGATGTTGCAAACGCGTTGTGAAAATCGTTATCCATGTTTCAATAACACAATTTTCAATAACAGATTCTTTCAAGCGAAATAGTCACTTTGTGTCTTTCAAGCGAACAAGTCAACTGAACTTTCTTTGAAGCGAAATGGTCAAACTGATTGAAGCGAAATCCTTGAAGCGAAATGATTCAAGCGAAACTTTCAAGTAAATACTTTCTGAAGCGAAATCCTGAAGCGAAAACGTTCTGAAATAAGAACCCTGAAGCGAAAACACAATCTGTTTGAAGCGAAATGTTAAGTGTCGCTTGAAGTTTCAAGCGAAATCGTCCAATGAAACTATGTTCTTCAAGCGAAATCCATTCGAAGGTTGATTTTGATCACTTTTAGGTTGAATTTAGCTATGAAACTTTCAAGGGTTTGTTATCTTGTACTTTTAAACAATCCGTGAGAAATTGAATAATTTTTGACCGTGAAAAATTTCTGAACTGATGAAAGAAGATGTAGAAGTAAGAAATTTTGAACTGTTTCAGCTGAATTTTGTAGAACTCCTCCTCCAGGCTCTGATACCAATTGTAAGGACCGTGTTCGCGACCTAAACGAGTCGGTTCAGAGGAATTCCATCAAATACAGGTGCGGAAAACA